>JARHVA010000057.1:3592500-3600000 GCA_037957365.1 Torreya grandis | reverse complement strand
TAAGGTGAGCTATCTTGGTTAGTTTGTAAACTACTACCAAGATCATGTTATGTATATTTTAGGATAATGGTAAACCTTGGAAAAATTCTATACTGATCACTTGCCACTTATATTTTGGTATGTCATGTGGATACAACAATCCAGCTAGATGCACATGTTCAATTTTCACATGTTGACATTCTAGACAATGAAACACAAAATTCACTGCATCTTTCTTGATTCCTTTTTACAAATAGAGTGGTTAAGATCATCCGTGATCTTGATTAATCTAAGGTGCCTTGAATATGGGGCATTATGCAATTCTTTTAGTATTGTGCTCCTCATATTTTCTCTATCTGGTACATATATCTACCATTATATCACAAAAGACCATCATTATCTATTATGAATCATTTCTACTTAGGATTTTGAGCATTTTTAGATACTGATTTTCTGACCTAATCATAGAATTCATCTCCTAGAAAAAAAATTGATCGCTTGATCCCTAAAAGTACTCCTGATAGTAGCCACAACTGCTATGTACCTCCTATGGCTTAGGGCATCAGTTGATCTATTTTTTTGCCTTTGATATAGTTAATATTGCAATCATTATCACACAATAACTCTAACCAACATATTTGATGAACATTAAGATTTAGTTGGGTGAAGATGTAATTGAGTCCCAAGTTATCAATATTGAGCTCAAACAGTTTTCCCAACAAATAATGCCTCCAAACCTGTAAATCATGTATAATTGCTATAAGTTCCAAGTCATGAGGGGCATAATTCACCTCATAAGGCTTCAATTTTCCATATTCATAAGCTACCACTACACCATCATGTATAATAAATCCTCCAAGTCTATCCCCAAGTGTATCGATGATCACTAAGAATTGACCATTAGGATCAGGAACTCTTAGAAATGGTGTTGAAGTAAGCCTCATTTTTAGTTCCTAAAAGGCTATTTCACACTTATCTGACTAGATAAAACTTTTCATCTTCCACTATAGAGAGGTAATCGAATTAGCTATCTTAGTAAAATTCAAAAAAAAATTCTTGTAATAGATCACTAATTCCATGAAAATTATTACCTCATGCACATTCTTTGGTGTCGGCCACTCCAAATGGCTCTCATCTTTGCTGGGTCTACCGAAATACCATCCACAGAGATAATATGTTCTATAAACTTCACTTTCTCTAAGAAAAATGCACACTCAGACAACTTGCCATACAACTTGTGCTTCCGTAAATGTTTCAAAACTAGTTCTAGATGTTGAAGATGCTTTTCTTCATCCTTAGAATATATGAGGATGTCATACAAAAAAACCAAGATAAAGTGATCTATACAATCTGTGAACACATTGTTCATGAGATTCATAAATGTTGTAAGAGCATTTGTCAACCCAAAAGTAACATTGTGAACTCATAATGCCCATATTGAATTCTAAATGTTATTTTTGGAATATCCTCATATCTTATCTTCAGCTGATTATATCTTTCTCTAAGATCAATCTTACAAAATACCATTTACCCTCACATCTGATTGAAAAGATCACCAATACAAGGTAGCATATATTTGTTCTTGATTATCGCCTTGTTTAACATTATGTAATCAATATAAAGGCAAAGAGTACCATCCTTCTTCTTGATGAAGGCAACTGGTGCACCCCATGGTGATACACTTAGTCTAATCAAGTCTTTTGATAAAAATTCCTGAAGTTGATCCTTCAACTCAACCAATTCAATGGTTGTCATCTGGTACGGTGACTTAGACTATGGTTTTGATCTAGTTATGATATCAATCGAGATATTAAACTCATGTTTGGGAGGAAATATTGGAAATTCCTCTGGAAACACATCATGAATATTCCTAAAAAAATATAATCTTTGATGGATGGTTCTTTATATTCTTCCATCATATTTACCTTAACAATAAATGCTTGGCACCCTTTTTTCTGAGCCTTCTTGAGTTGTATTGTAGAAATCTACCTAATCTTCAACTCTCTTTTTCCACCTTGAATTTGTGTCTAATTTTCAAAATATTCTTGACACTCAACCTTTTTTAGATAGTAGTCAACCTTGGATTTATGCTTCACAAGCCAATTAAATCTTAAGATCACATCATATGACCCTAGCAGTGTTGTATAAAGATTTATGCTTCAACTAAACACTTGTTAACTTTGACCTTTCAGTCATTCCCATATTGTATTGACCATGCATTTTCCATTTCTCCATCTTTTCTAGATAAATTATTAAGCATTCTAGGATAAATAAAACGCTATATATCCCCCGTATCTATAAAAATAGAAACTAGATGATCGAACAAAATACCTAATAGTTCTATGGGTAAACCTTAGAATTTGGCTTACCGATTATCAATTGATGCATGAATTTGCTACTAAAATTTTCCCTATTGCAGAGTAGAACCCTTGTTATTTGACTTATCTTGGGTACACTCATGAACAATATGGTCACCTCCATAAATGAAGTAACTTACAGGTGGTCCTTTCTTATCAAACTATCCATTTACCTTAAAACCATCTTTGAAACCATTACCAGGTTTCATGTTACATGTGCCACTATTAAATCTAGCATTCTAACTCTTGGAGTCTCCATTCCTCAGCTTCCAGCTATTCTTTTTGAAATTTGGTTTAGAACTTCCAAGGTTTTTCTTGAACTTTTCTCTGACCTGAGCAAGAGATTTCAACTTTTATTCCTACTTGACTGCCTTATCTAAGACTCAATATATGGTAGATGGCCTATGCAAATCCACCTCACCACTAATTTGGGGTTTTAATCCCATGATGAACTTCTTAATTTTAAAATCTCTCATCTTCTTGACACTGAGGTACATACTTCATAAGTTTGGTCAATTATTCTCAATATTCATTCACTGATAGGTCTCCTTAAGATTATAAAAATCTATAAGCTTTTGATCAAAGTACAAATGTGGAAGCTGCCATGATCTAAACAAGGTCACAAACTGCTCCCATGTGGTGATGGTAGAGTTAAGATTCATTGCCAACTTCTTGTTGGCCCACCATATAGTTGTTTCACCATCCATCTGGTAAACTCTCCAAACTACTTTAGTGACTTCAAAGTAGTTTTGAATCTCGAAATACTTATCCATTTTTTTAGCCATGCTGTAGCTCCGTCTCCCAAAATGGTTCCATCGAAATTGGGTGGATTCACCTTTTTCATATCTCTAACCAATTTTGTAGCTACATGAGATCTCATGTCTTGAGGCAATTTCTCATGCTTTTGTTCTTGAAAAATTTCTTGCTCAGTAGGATGTTCTTAAGGTACATCTTGATGGGTTTCCTCTTTATGGCCATGAACTTCTTGTTCTATGGATACAATTTGGTCCTAGTTTCATTCATGGCTATGAGAATTTGATCCATTATTGTTAATGAAGAGTTATAATTTACTAATGACTTAATACAATTTATTTAACCATTAAAAATGATAATAGTAATCATATAATATTAGAATCTGTCTTATACCTAAGTCATGAATCCAATAAAACACTGTTGATAGAACACTCAATCATATTAAAGACAATGGTAAGTCAAGCATGGGTTCTCTCAATCAATACAAGTAATAACATCAACTACTTTTAATGTAGTCACATAACTAAGTCCACATAATCCTTAAATATAAAATAATATCAAAAGTTAAAGACATACTACAACTATTTAAATCAAGTAGATAAACACAAAACATATAATTTCAATGTGGTGTGTGTAGGTTTCTATCTTTTCTTTTGTTTTCCCCCAACATCTCTAAGTGACCCTCTCCAATGATCATCTCCTTCCATCACACTCTGAGGGATGAATCTATCATGCATCCAACTCATGACAAAGAAGGTAGGTAGCTTGTAATATCTTCATAAATCAATAAAATACTATTGTATAAACTAACAACATGATTGTTGTGTAGACTAATTACCCAGTGATTGCCATATTCTTGAGTCTGATTAACATTAATTATCAACCTAGGGTGCGTACACTTTTTAAGGATGTCAGCACTGTATATGCATTATTAATTTAAAAATCATCTTGTTTTTCTAGTTGCAATACAATGAATTTATGTTGAATTTAATAGACAAATATACTATGAAACTATTATGATATAATTACATAATTACTTCACACTTATGAATCACACTTATATAATCAAACTAATTAAAACAAACTTACACAACATAATTAAAGCTAAAGAGGGTCAAGATCTTCATAGCAACTCTTTTCAAGGGGGCCCTTCCTCATTTAGAACTGATTTCTAATCCTTCTCCAAGAGAATTCGCAAACTTCTCACAAAATCAATCTTCTCATTATTCAATTCTATAGCAATTAAAGATTTCTATAGGAAGTTATAATATTCAGAGTCAAGTGTTACAATTCCAATACTTTTGCTATTATCTATTCAAATTAACTAACTCCTAATCTGATCTAGTTTCTGCCATTAATTATAGAAGGCAGTTTATTAACTCTTAGCCAAAAACACCAAAGAAAAATACAAATACTTAGAAACTACCCTATTCAACCTTCAAGTGATTAGTAACCAAAGTTACTTGTTTTAGGCTTAACTGGGTTAGAGACAAGGTATACTATTTTGTTGTTTTATTTCTTTTTGTTTCTTCTCATTATCCTTATGTTTCTCATCTTTGACAGCACATCTAATATTTTCTTGCATGTAGGAAATACATACAACAACTATGATTCTTTCCAACCATCCATTCAATTCTCAATGACAGTGTTGCGGATCAACCAACAATGTTGATTACAATATGAAAGCAATAAAATGTAGAATTAACCAGAAAGATAAGTAACTAGAATCAGAGATAGCAAAGAATAAGAGATACAAGAAACCACCCTAAAAACTTGTATTAAACTCTTTACAGAAGGAATAAAATTGAAGAAAATTCTTTTCTTTCACACCTCTCTCAGATGTACAGATCTCTCTATAGATCTCTTTCCCTCAAGAGCTCTCTCTCTCAATTACAATCAACTCCAACAACCTGAAATGATTCACATATACAATTCTGTACTGTTCAACATTACTCATACATTACAATAAGCTAAGAAGATCTATCCTATTATATAATAATTAGGAAACATGAGCATACAACTATAGCCATCAGATGCACCTCCTAATCAAGGGCTCTAAACAGTCTTACTAATAATAGAGATGTGGACTTAAAACTATCACTTAATCCTAACATGCAAACACTCTGTTCTGTCCATAGAAATAGCTTTCTAGACGCACAGGTAATCGACGTCGGTTTCTGCCTGTTTGCCTATGACCGACGTTGGCCGATCTCTATCGATGTCGGCATCTCCTGAACTGCTCCTGACCGATGTCGATCGCTCCTAACTGATGTCGATGATTATGTAAACCTGTAACTTTGCAAAATGCTCCTTTGGTGAAGCTTTTAGCTCCACACCTCAATAATCTCCCACTTAGAGATAAACAACTGCACCAGTACCTGTACAACAACATCTTCTAGCTCCCCCATCTTCAACTCAATCATGAAGACCAACAAAATTTGAATGAAGATTCAACTTATCCTTTGTAACCGGCTTGGTTAACATATCCGCAGGATTCTTATCTATATGGATCTTCTCCATCTTCAACTCACCATCCTCCAATACCTGTCTTATGAAGTGGTACCTAAGCTGTATATGCTTTGTTCTTAAATGAAAGGCTGAATTCTTAGCCAAATGAATTGCACTCTGACTATCACTATACAATCTGTAACTCTCTTGCTCCTTTCCAAGCTCTTCCATGAACTGTGTCATCCATATCATCTCTTTGCTAGCCTCTATGACTGCAATATACTCTGCTTCTGTAGTTGACAAGGCAACAACCTTCTGAAACTTTGTTATCCAGCTAACCGCTATTCCACCAACAGTGAAAACATAACCTGTGGTGCTCCTCCTGCCATCCAAATCACCTGCCATATCTGAATCTACATAACCATGTAGAAAAGTATCTAAACCTCCATAGCACAAATGCCTAATGTTGGTTCCTCTCAGATATCTAAGGATCCACTAAACTGCTTTCCAGTGTTCCTTCCCTAGATTGGCCATATACTTACTTACAACTCCCATTGCTTGGGCAATATTCGGTCTAGTACAAACCATTGCATACATTAAACTCCCTACTGTGGAAGAATATGGAACTCTACTCATGTACTCCACCTCATCATGTGAATTAGTACATTGTTCTTTACTCAACTTAAAATGTTCAGCCAAAGGCGTGCTTACTGGTTTTGCATCTTGCATATTGAACCGTTTCAACACCTTGTTCACATAATCCTCTTAAGACAAAATCAACCTATGATTTTTCCAGTCTCTCCTAATGCTCATGCCAAGGATTTTCTTTGCTACTCCCAAATCCTTCATGGCAAATGTATGAGCTAATTTCACCTTAAGCTCAGAGATATCCTGCATGTGTGATCCTGCAACCAGCATATCATCTACATACAACAATAGAATAATATATCTACCATTATCCAATCTCTTGAAATACACACAATGGTCAGATTGACACCTACTGTAGCCATGCTCAGTCATAAACCTATTAAATCTTAGATACCATTGTCTAGGAGCTTGCTTGAGGCCATACAAGCTTTTCTTCAATCTGCACACTAACTTCTCCTTACCTTTGACCTCAAATCCTTTCGGCTGTTCCATATATATTTCTTCATCCAAATCTCCATGAAGAAACACTGTCTTAACATCAAGCTGCTCAAGATGCAAATCCTCAATAACAACTAAAGACAATACAGTCTGTATAGAAGTCATTTTAACAACAGGAGAAAAAATCTCACCAAAATCAATACCTGGTCTTTGTGCAAATCCTTTCACTACCAATCTGGCCTTATATCTCATCTGTCCATTCTCACCTTCCTTCAATCTGTAGGTCCATCTATTCTTCAGTGTCTTCTTACCAGCTGGCAACTCAACCAAATCCCATGTTTGGTTCTCTTTCAAGGACTCCATTTCCTCAACCATGCCACGCTCCCACTGATTCTTGGATTCCACCTATATTGCTTCTTCAAAACTCTCTGGTTCTCCACCATCAGTTAGAAATAAATAGAATAATGAAGGAGAATATCAAATTAGAGGTTTACTTACCCTTTCTGACCTCCTGATGGGCGTCTGAGACTCATTCACAACACGTTGTCCGCCCAAATTCTCTGACAGTGACCAACCTCGGTCACCTCCAGGCTTGTAACTGGTCGACGTCGGTTCTTCCTGACCGACGTCAGTTCCTTCCTGGCTAATGTCAGTCACTATCTGACTGACATCGGTTTCTATTTTGCCAACGCTGGTTCCTCTTTGGCCGACGTCGGTCTTTGTGTTTTCCTTTATGTGATTAATTTTTCCTACGAGCTCATTTTGGACCGTCACCTTGTCCAATTCTCCATTGCTCTGTCCAGATTGATTCAGCTTCTTGAGCTGATCACTATACATCACTTTTTCATTGAAAACAACATCACAGCTCCTAATTATC
>JARHVA010000057.1:3377500-3585000 GCA_037957365.1 Torreya grandis | reverse complement strand
TCCAAAGAATATCTTTTGTTAAACACTTGCAGTTCAATTAGAGTTCAGTTAGACCATTGGATTGGGAATGTGCAGGAAATCTAGAGCTAGTTTGATGCTATAAATATGGGTGTAGAGATTGCAAGAAATGATGAATCATCATCAGAAGATAAAGAGAATTTTCTATGAGAGATTATTATCAAGAAGTTTTAGACTTTCTTGCTATGGCCAGAAATATCATTTTCCTTTGTTATATTTTCTTGAGTTATAAAGTTTGTATAGTTTTGCATGTCTCTATGCCTTTTATGTGACTGGAAAATTAATAAGAAGACTGAGTTCTGTGCCTTTGTTGATATTTTTTGTGTCATTGTAAAAATGTCTAAGTTGTGAGCCTTTGATTCTATTTGTTTTCATCTTTTACATTAATCATGCATTGTATGCTATTTAGTGTGATTGAATCCTAAAGATAGATTCACTATGCTTAGTATTAAGGATCGAATTAAACTCAGGCGCATTGCCATAGCTAGATTTTATTTCATTGCATAGGTGTTTCTATTTAATTTCTATCCCTTTTCTCACAATACTTTTTGAGATAAAGAAGAGCCAGCTTCTTTAAAATCTAGAGGTCATTTCAGGTCGCAAGTCCCACATTCCTGAAACTTTCCATTGTTGGTGTTGGAAATAGTGAAATTTTAAGCATCAACAGTTTTTGGCACGCCCAGTGGGACCATCTTGAAGTTTCTTTCAAGACTGTATGAACCAAAGAGATATAAGGAGTTAGAGCTATGGACCAGTAACAAGATCTTAATCTGATATGAACCTAGGTATTCTTTTACCACTATTGATAACTAGTCCAATAAGAAGGGTCAATCAGTTTATAGCAATACCAAGAGAAAACATGGGAGCACCTATAGCCCCAAGAAATTATGCAAGTTGGAACACTGGTAGTCCTCTGATTCTCCCAATACCACTAGCCACTTGGGATCCTATTCTAGTAAATGCCTTGAAAGCTCAGCCCAAATTTAGTGGGCAAGATTTCAAAACACCTGAATAACATCTTCAAGATGTGTCTGATGGCTATGCTATACATGTGGTCACACAACTGAATGTAGCTATAAGATTACTAGCAGCTTCTTTTAAAGGAAAGGCTCTAGAATGGTACAAATCTTTGATGCCAAATATAATATCTACATGGGATCAACTTGGATATCTTTTCTTTGAAATATTTGAAGAAAAGGGTGATAAATCTTCTTTGTTGCAACAATTGATTACTATAAAAAGGGCACCACAATAAGCAATGACTGATTTCAATTCAAGATTTCAAAAGACTTGGGAAAGAATTCTTGTTACATCAAGACCATTACTAGGAATGGCTATAGTATTTTATCTTAAAGCTTTAAATTCAGATATATCAGTAATGATTCAGTCACTAGGAGGTCAGACTCTGTCGAAGCCTATGACTATGCAGTCAGAGCTGAAAATAACTTAATAGATGCTAGAAAGTTGCCCCCAAGGCCTCCCATGCCCATGTTTCTAGAGATTACCTTACCTTTACCTCAAGAAACCCCTAATTCCATAGCCCCACCTGTGTCTATGTATACATATCCTTAAAAACCTACTAAAGAACTTGTCCCTGTCCAATCATCTAAGATGGATGATATCAAGAACATCTTAAGGACATTTTCTAATGAGTTAATTAACATAAAAAGACAACAAAAACCTTATCTTAGACCCTAATATCAAGGCTACCAAGGAAATAGACCTTCACAACAGTCAAATTAGTATCAGGGTCCTCAAAGGCAAACCAACCCTCAGCTAGCAAACCAATTAGTTGCACTCCCTACACCCTCAAAGACTGTTCCCCCTAATCCAAATAGGGAGATTGTTCAAGGGCAGAATAATTATGTAGAGGCACCAATGCATGGTGTTTCCCTTGTAATAATGCTCATATGCCCAGAGATTGTCCCATGGGTAATCTACAACAAAAGGTAGCAGAGAAAAGAAGAATGGATGGGTAATTTACAAATACTTCTGACACTCAAGCCTACCAATCCTTTGGTATGCAAAATTTAGTCCTGATGGCTCAGATGCAAGGGATGTCCTTACAACAAGAAGAAGAAATAGCCCCTAAACATGCTTTGTTTTCAAGGGTTGAAGATGAAGAGTCAATATTCTTGAATGAAGCTTCTACTTCTAAGAAGCTAGTACTACAATCAGATTACTACACCAAATCAAAGAGAAGAATGATGGCAAGCCTGAAGCCACAAATAATGAAGTTATGGGGCCTCCTCTATTTCAAGGTCATCAAAACATAGCTGCTAGACAAGAAATGCCTTAGCCAATACAGAACCAAGTAATTTTTGGGCAAGTTCAATAAAAAGCAAGGTACCCTTAGTTTCCAAGAACCCAAACATTAGGACTGATGAATGTGGTGGATCAACTGAAGAGGACTCTAGCACAAGTGTCAATATGGGACATATTAGCTATTCCTGAGCAAAAGAGA
Organism: Torreya grandis; assembly: GCA_037957365.1. NCBI lineage: Eukaryota > Viridiplantae > Streptophyta > Pinopsida > Cupressales > Taxaceae > Torreya > Torreya grandis. The sequence continues at coordinate 3,582,518 of JARHVA010000057.1, read as the reverse complement.
CTGTTACAAGAAGCTCTGCAAGGCCAAGCAGTGCCTAAACATACTGGCACCAAAGAAGGACCTGCTAATAAAGAAAAGCCCAAAGACACAGTTCCTCTACAAATAATAGCCCTTTTGAACAATGCACCAGAGGTAAGTCAATCCAAACTAGAGCCCTTCTATTTGACTTTGGTAGTTGGAAAGAAACTATTGAATAATGCAATGATAAGCTCAGGGGCCAGTACTATAGTAATGCCTAAGCAAATAGTAGATGCTTTAAAAATAAAGTATGAGCCACTTACTAAAGGAGTTATGCAGCTGGATGGGAAATCAGTGCAAACAATAGAGAGAATTAAATAGCTTCCATTGTAATTGTATACTTTCCCTAATATAATTGTCAATCAAGATATGGTAGTCATAGATATACCCCCTATATTTGGCCTATGTTTATCCAGGGATTTCATAACCAAGATAGGAGGATATATGTCACCTGATTGGTCTCACCTCATCTTAAAAACTAAATATGGTTCAAAAATGAAAATACTATCTGAGCCACTATCTAAAGATCACATCACCAATAAACCAACCCCAAAATTAGAGGCAACTCATGCTATGCTGAACAAGGAAGAAAGGGTCTTTGTTGAAGAGTTAGGTGATTGGACTAAACATGACCAAGAAGAGGAAAATAACCATTTGTTAGCTATGATGCATAGTTACCCATATGGAAATTATGAATCTACTAGTTTGGGCACTTATGTCATTTTTGATGAAGACCATGAAATCCCAAATGTTTTAAGGCAAGAAATGCCAACTACTCAAGAATTTGAAAAAGATTCAGAAATTTGGACCTTAAATTTTGATGGGGCTAGAAGTAAAAATGGTGCTGGAGCAAGAATTTGTCTTGTTGCTCCAAATGGTGAAAAAAATTTAAGAGCTATCTGTTTCCAATTTACCTGTACTAATAATGATGCTGAGTATGAATCCTTAGTACATGGGCTCATGTTAGTTGAGAAAAAGGGAGTAAAGAATCAGATAGTAAAAGGAGATTTAGAACTAGTAGTGAAACAAATCAGAGAAAAGGCAATAGCCAAAAATATAAGGATGAGATCCTATAGACACAGAATTTGGGACTTAATAGAGGATTTTGAAACTTTCAATATTGAAGTAGTTCCTAGAACCCAAAATTTTGAAGTGGATAGGATGGCACATATTGGCTCACAGTTTGACCCAACCACTGGTCTATTAGTCAACAATGAGTCAGTAAAAGTTATAGTAAGGCCAACTATCCCAGATAATGATGAAAATTGGTAAGTCTTTGAAAATGATTCTCAGGTACTCTCATTCTTGCAACAATCAGGGGACTTTGTTGATCAATTACAACCCAAAATTGAAGAAGCATATGGAGACCAGGTTATTCAATTAAAGACCAATAAGCTTCTGAAAGGCTTGATCACTTTAGAAAACCTATTAGATCCAGAAGATGTAAGACTAAAAAAGAAAAGGTTTTAAGTAATTAAAGCAGATTATTCTGAGATAGAAGTGAGTGAAGGGAGAAAGCTAAAGATTAGAAATTTTGCAACTCAAGAGGAAAGGGAAAGACTAATTGATTTGTGCAAAAGATATGACAAAGTAATAGCCTGGACCTATGAAGACCTTCATGGATATAATAGAGACATCATTCAACACACCTTAGAACTGACTGAAGGATTTAAGACAGTCATATTAAAACAGAGGCCAGTGAATCCAAGGATTGAACCTCTAATGGTAGATGAGTTGCAAAAACTCTTAGATTCTAAAATAATTTTTATAATCAAAAACTTGACCTGGGTATCCAATCTAGTACCAGTCAGGAAAAAAATGGTGACATAAGGCTCTGTGTGGATTTTAGAGACCTAAATAGAGCATCTCTAAAGGATCACTATCCCCTGCCATCTATGGAGCAAATTTTATGGGCTATGGCTAGATCAGAGAGATTTTCCTTGCTAGATGGTTTCTCTGGATACAATTAGATTTGGTTGGTTAATGAAGACCAACACAAGACTGCATTTATTACCAAATGGGGAACATTTGCATATGCCAAGATGACATTGGCCTGTCAAATGCTGGAGCCACTTTTCAAAAGGTAATGGATGTAGCATTTGGGGAACTCATAAATAAAATCATTCTGATTTATCTTGATGATCTCACTATTTTTTCCAAGAATGTTGTTGATCATTTTGATCACCTAGAATCTATTTTTAAGAAGTGTCAAGAATTTAGAATATCTCTAAATCCCAAGAAGTGTATCTTTGCAGTACTTCAAGGCAAACTATTAGGACATATAGTATCCAAAGAAGGAGTCTCTATAGATCCAGAGAGAGTTGTAACCATAATGAACTTGCCCTTACCAATAAATAAGAAAGCAATTCAGTCCTTTTTGGGGAAGGTTAATTTTGTCAGTCGGTTCATATCAGACTTTGTAGGCCTAGTGAGACCAGTGACACTCTTATTGAAGAAAGACCTGGTTTTCAAGTGGACTACAAAAGGAAGACAAGCCTTTGAAGAGGTCAAGAAAGCAATTTCAATAGCCCCAGTACTTAGTAACCCAAACTTTTCTAAGTCTTTTATAATGTATGTTTATGGAGGAGAGTTTAATATTATTGCTGTCCTAACACAGAAAGATGATCAACAAGATGGAGAACACCCAATAGCCTTTCTCTCAAGGACTCTTAGGGAGTATGAAACTAAATACAACTTTATGGAGAAACATGCATATGCTATGGTAAAATCCCTCAAGAAATTTAGGCATATGGTATTAGGAAGTAAGACTTTGATACTTGTGGCTCATCGTAGTGTCAGAGAATACATTATGGAGGGTGAAATTATTAAAGAAAGGGCAAACTAGATAACAAAGATCCTTGAGTATGATGTAGAGGTTAGACCCACTAAGTTAGTCAGAGGTAGGGGATTGTGCCAATACATGAATCAAGATATGGATGAGATGATACTTGAAGAAATAAAAAAGGAGAGTGTGTTGAGGATACAAGAAATTGATCAGAACTCTTGGGTCACAAACATGATTCATTTTATGAAACAGGGGATTTACCCAAAAGAACTCTCTCAGGACAAGAGGAGATACTATAGGCAGCAAGGAGTCTATTTTGTTTTAATTGACCAAGTTCTTTTCAAAATAAATACTGATGGCAAACTTTTAAGATTCATAGAGAAATATGAGGCTAAGAAAATACTACATGAAATGCACCATGGAGTCTCAGGTGGACATTTTTATGCAGAAACCACAACCATAAAGATAAGTGAGGCAAGTTATTTCTAGCCCACTTTATTTATAGACTGTTATTAATTGGTAAAAAAGTGCTAATCTTGCCAGTATTATGTGGGGATGAGAAGGAATGCAGTAATGCCCCTTAGTCCTATAATTGTTGATGAACCCTTTGCTCAATGGGGTCTTGATTTCATTGGAATGATCAATCCAATGTCAAGTATGGGGCACAAATGGATTCTAACTACCATAGATTATTTCACCAGATGGACTGAGGCAGTGCCACTCAAAGAAGCAATAGAAAATGTGATCCTAGACTTTCTAGGGAGTATCACTACTCACTTTGGGGCTCCTCGTACCATAATTTTAGATAATTCTAAAGCATTTTTAGGGTCTAAAGTATCTGACTTTGCACTAAAACATGGAATCTATCTAAAAACTTCCTTTAATTATTACCCTTAGGGTAATGGTTTGGCAGAATCAACCAACAAGACCCTGATTAGACTCAAGAGAATAGGGGCTGATCATCACAAAGAGTGGCATAAAGTGCTTAATATAGCACTGTGGGCTAATAGAATTACACCTAAGTAGGTGACAAAAATGTCTCCATATAAATTGGTCTATGGTTTGAATGCCCCTAATCTTGGAGATTCCTACTCTCTAATTATTGAAACAGATTGAAATTGAGGAGAATGGCCCCATGCAGGTCAGACTTGCTAAACTCTTGGAAGTTCAAGAAAAGAGGGATGCAACACATGATTCATTAATAAAGCATCAAAAAATAATCAAAGACTACTTTGATAAAAGGAATTTAAATCCCCATTTTGAAGTAGGCTTAGTTGCTTTGAAATGGGATGCAAGAGCTACCAAGCCGAGTCAACATACTAAATTTGAAGCATTGTGGACTGGTCCTTATAAAATTCGTACAAGTAAATATAAATTTTTTTTTGAGCTAGGAATGATGGAAGGTGAAATTGAAGAGATTCATGTGAATGGGATCTACCTGAAACATTTAAGTTAAGCTGTATCTCTAATGTATTATAGTTAGATAGTTTCCCTTTCCTTGTTGCTTTGTTTTCCTATTTTTTTTCTTTCCCGCTCTTTCTTCTAATAAGTGTTCTTTGAACATGTGGCCACGGTTTAGAGCCTTTTTTTCAAAATTTTCAAAACTCTCGACACATTAAATCTCTCTCAAATCTCCAACATTCCCCAAAGTACCTTATGCAGCCATTTCATGACGTGTCTGACTCACTATCCCACATAGATTCAATAAGATTTGCTAATGGTTATCTAGTTTTAATGCCATTTTTGAGACTTGATGGGTCATTAAATACCCCATAACAAGAGTTAAAGCTTAACAGTGTCTCAAAAATTCTTGTGTCTGCTAGAAAATCCCTGTTACTTGCATTTTTAGTTCATAACAAACCTGCTTAGTGAAAGTGCCTTCCCTATTACAAAGCTCCATACCTATTACCACAATTCACTATTTCCAAGTATAGATATAGATATGGAGGGAGCACAGTCTTCGAAACAAGGGTATAGGATTTATGAATCCATTGATAAGTTTATCACAAGCAAATCATATGCTTTGGCCCCTGCACAACCCTTAAAGACCTATCCACAAACTAGAGTCCCTGAAGTTGGTTATGCAAACGACCCAACAAAGGTAAAAGATTTTGTAGACAAAATCATGGACCCAATTCTTCGAAATCCTAGCAAAACTCTAAGAGAAGGGGCACATGAAGGATGTATTTAGAGGGCCAAGGCTAGACAATATGAAACATTCGCAATGAGGATATGGACTTCCTAACTAGCATAATTCATTATCCCAGGTGTATATCCGTGCCCTAACTTGGTTGAAATATGCTTTGAATTATTTCATGCACCCTCAAACACCATACAACAAGGTCCATTCATGGTGAAAATTACACTAAAGGCTATCAGAGACATGTTGGCCCTGTATCATGACAAGACAACCATGTTTCCCACCATTGCCAAAATGTAGAAAACATGGGCAAATGTCAATAATCAATTGAGGTTTTTGAAATCAGAATTGTAATTAGGGGATGATGATACCACTGTACCAATACTACCAATAGAAAGAGCACAATTTGCACAAGCCAGTCAAGAGGCACTTTCCATGATGGCATTCATTTTTGGAATGAAAGAAGATATAACTGTCTATGAAGAGCAAATGGCCATTCTATTTAGATTGAAAACTATTGACAAGTCTCAAGAATATTGGTTGGATTTCTTTGAGCATATTGCATATTCCATGGTTGAACAACTCACCTAGTTCAAATCTAAAGGGATTTTTAGGTATTCTTCTTATCTATTTCACCTTATGTTGTATCAAAACTCTGGCATCTTTTCCCAATACATGCATCTAAATATGTATGACCCAAGCTTTGGTCTACATAGGACCATTCTTGTGTCTGCATGGACACATATCTTGTCCAAAACTAGTGACCCATACAAATTTTGGGAATTTTTTTTGCCCCTGCCTTTTGTCATCTAAGCCCAGAGCCAATTGAAAATAGATTGACTCCAAGTGTCTCAGGCCTTATGACAAATTGCACTATTCCTTGTGATTACTTTTTTGGATCCCATCATACTATTACTAGAGTCCATGGTTTTAGTGGAGAACCAGTATTTCTACCTAAGATATTGAACCTTAGGTTAACATTCTTAGAGGTCACCAGGCAAGTGTCTATGGTGGATAATGAATATGGCACTGGGAAGAAAAAGAAGAAAATGTATGATGTTCCATGGGTAACAAACAACATGGCCCTAGAGGTCAAAGATGCTGAGCACATGTTGATAAGAAAGTTAGCTTTCCTAGGCTTCTTTCTAATTGAAGATAAATGGGGATATGACCCAAATGGTTTCATAGCTTCATGGGTCAAGAATAACAAGGTCGCTACTAGAGTTGTGCATGAGGGCCATCCTTTTTGGGAAAATAGAAGAAATCCTAGGGAAGATATTCCTAATTTTTATGTAGAATTGATGGATTTGCCCCTTCAAGAGGCTAGGCCATAGGAAATTTTTTATGTTAAGAAAAGGGATTTTGATCCTAAAATCAGAATGACTTCTGGTTTAAGAAGGGCATTAAAGAACAAAGACTGGAACTCTGAGAAAATAGAAGCCTATTGGAAATATAGGCAAGAGATTTGTGATACAACTCTCTCTTTTGGAAATGTGGATTCAAATGAGAAATGGGATAAAATTTGGGATGAATGTCATCTATCTCTTGTCTCTAGCCCTGATACAAGAAGATTGTAGACACAAGGTGGAGAGTCAAAAACCAGAGCAAAATCTACTCATATGGTGCAGGCTCCAAGACAAGCATCATCTACAATAATTGTAACTGTCTGGCCCCAATATCTTAGTACCATTGAAAAACAAAAGAGTGTGGTATCCTCACCACCCAAAGCTTCTCCATCAGTGTCAGCTTTTTGGGTTCCCAATTTTGTATAATCACCACTAGCAATAGTGGTAAATGTTGAAGAGAAGGGAGCACAACTAGAAGAAGAAACACCAAGGAAACATAAGAGGCTGAAGCTTTAGCCTGATTCAAAGGAGGGGGTAGAACCCTCACAACATCAACCACATAGTACATTAGTTGCTACTCACGTACATATTGTTTCCCCTTCTTCTCAACCTCTCTCTTCTCCTATAGGGGTGACGATTCTATCTGGCCAAATAATATCCCCTACCACCTCTGTTGTGCCCATTTCTCATTTTGCCCCACCTATTCATACTCAGGCCACATAATTGCCTCATTTCGCCCCCTCTATCCCAAAGAAAGTACCTCCTCAAATTTCCCCTAGCCAACATTTGGCTATTCCATATGGCTTGCCACAAGGTTATCCTTTTGTGGGTGGGCACATTGCCTCTCCTTCTACCTTCCAAACTCAAGCAGACACTGCTAAGAAGGCTAGGGAAGCCTAAATGGATAAAAAGAGGATGAAAAATAATAAATACCTGGCTACACCACATATGAGGTCACAATTTGACCCAATCTAGCAGCAACTAACGGTGACTCATTTGTCACCTAATGTAGTCTAACCAAATGAGCAGATGCAGCCCGAAGATTATACAATGAATGCAGTGGCTATAGATATGTCCCTTTTCAGACCACAAGATAGGGTTGAGCTATTAAATGAATCCAATTTTATAGTAGCAAATAATTATTTGAAAGTATCAAAGAAGCTACAGAAGATGGAGGCTGATCTAGCTCAAGAGAAGGCAAATTACAGCGGTTTGACTACAGAAATCAAAACCAAGAATAACGAAATAGAGAGTCTCAACAAATAGTTGGAAGATATTGTTTCTTTTCAAACTCATCAAGATATTCAGGCCCAAAATGATTCTTTGAAAGAAGGGCTGATGCAGGTGAAAGATGCAGTGATAGCCTTAAGGTAGGAAAAGGCTATATTACAAGAAAAATGTGAGGAAAGCCTGCTATAGGTCGCTCAACTTCAACAGAAGCTACTGAATGACCAGAATAATACCACTGCCATACAAGCCCAACTTTAAGTTGAGCGACAAATAATAGATGAGCAGGGGTTTTGATTCTGATTAAGGAGCTTTATGTATCAATATGGTAAAGAATCTCTGAGGAGATTACTCAGTTCAGACCCTCTCTCACCTTTCTGCTAAATGCACAAAAATTGTGTGAAAAGGTGGAGACTTCAGTTGAAGACACTCTATCCACTATCTCTTTAAGAGTGTTTGACTCTTAAATGCCACTGCAAAAGCTATATGATGCAACTGATGGAACATTATCATCAACATGGATTAGTGACAGAATGATCACTGCCAAAAGAGTGAATGAAGTTCTTAGTTGCAACTCCTCAGCAATCAATTGCAGAGAGCTTTTAGATGTGGTGAAAGAAGGAATCAAAGACATGAAACAACACATTGAAGATCTGGTGTAATTGGGTTTTCCCTCCCCTTTTCTTGATAGCAACACTGTGTTGATGGTTGATGAGATTAAACCTTTATTGTTAGCCAGGAAAAATGATCAATCAATTTTCCAAGGTTTAATAGATGATTCATCAATACCTGAAGTGGAAGCTTTATTGATTCCCATGTCCCAGATTGAATTTAAATTGAAGGCTATAGTTCATATTTTGCATAATTTTTCACACAAGGATATCATCAACCTTGATTTAGCCTTCCATGAATTGCAAAATAAGCAGGGATTATCTGATGATGAGTGGTCTGTTTATCAGACAGCCTTACTGAAGTTGTGATTTTTGTCACATTTTTTATACATTCTTTGGATTATTTTTGAGTAGGCTCAAAAGTCCTTGGGGTCACCAAGAATTATAAATTAAAAAACTCTACATTTTCATTTTTTGAGTTTCAGTTGTGCGCTCCAAGTTTTGTTCCCACGCATTTCAGTTTCGAGGTAGTGAAGTTTTTTTTAACATAGAGCATGGTGCGAGTTTCATTTTTGCCTAAAATTTGTTTAAGTATCAAAATTAAGTAAAAGTTTCCAAGTGTCATCAGCCGAGACACATTTTATAATTTATATAAGTTACACGGAATGTGCCACATGTCTCGTTATAATCTAGTGGAACGCGACAAGTGTTAGCATCCGCGTTTCAAATTTCTTATGAGTTTTGAAAGCTTATTTCAATAAGCTTCTCTCAGGGTTAAGTGGAAGGTTTCAATATGTTTTTTTAAAAATAGTGGAAGCCACCACGTGCCCCTAGCTAAAAGCAATGGAAGCCACCAAGTGTTGACATCTGTAGTTTTGACATCTGCAGTTTTGTTGATTGAGTAAAGACTATGGTGGGCCCCAGGTTTTGTTTCTAAAGTAAGTGGTAGCTGCCAAATGTCATCATCTATATGAATATGAAATGAGTTCAAATGTTTCTATATTATAGCTAAATCTCAGTGGAGACTACCACGTGTCACCTTTGCAATATTTTCAATAAGTGTCTAAAATCTTCTAAAGAAAGTGGAGACCGCCACGTGTCCCTGGTTAAAGATATGTGGAAAGCGCCACCTGTCCCCATTCCCTTTTAAAGTTGCTCAGGAAAGAAGTGTTGTGGGTCCCATTTTCTATAAGATCTTAAAGTTTTTAAGTAGTATACTATGACAGATGTCAAAGATGGAGCACTCCTAAGCAAAGACACAATAATGAGTATAAGTTACGCGAAAAGTGCTGTGTGTCTTTTGTAAGTGCCACGAAAGCTGCCAAGTGTCATTTTCCAATGCCTTTTGAATAATGATAAGGTTTTCAAGTAGAGTTAGCAAATCACACCAAGTGTCCTCACCTGTTTCACAGTGGGAAAGCATTACATGTATCTAATTAAGCCAATGAACTTGTAGGGGAGACTAAACATTTCAGATCTAAAGAAAATCTTTTGTTAAACACTTCCAGTTCAGTTAGAGTTTAGTTAGACCATTGGATTGGGAATGTGTGGGTAATCTATAGCTAGTTTGATGCTATAAATATTTGTGCAAAGATCACCAAAAAGATCATCATCAGAAGATAGAGAGAATTTTTTGTGAGAGATTGTTATCAAGAAGTTTTAGACTTTCTTGCTGTGGCCAAAAATATCATTTGCCTTTGTTCTATTTTCTTGAGTTAGAAAGTTTGTATAATTGTGCATGTCTCTGTGCCTTTTATGTGAATAGAAAATTAATAAGAAGACTGAGTTTTGTGCCTTTGTTGATATTTTCTGTGTCATTGTAAAAATGTCTAAGTTGTGAGCCTTTGATTCCATTTGTTTTCATCTTTTACATTAATAATGCATTGTATGCTCTTTAGTGTAATTGAATCCTAAAGATAGATTCACTGTGCTTAGTATTAAGGATCGAATTAAACTCAGGTGCATCGCCATAACTAGATTTTCTTTCATTGCATAGGTGTTTCTATTTAATTTCTATCCCTTTTCTCACAATACTTTGTGAGATAAAGAAGAGCCAGCTTCTTTAAAATCTAGAGGTCATTTCAGGTTGCAAGTCCCACATTCCTAAAACTTCCCATTGTTGGTGTTGGAAACAACACAATTTTAAGCATCAACAGGACCCTCAGTAGCTACAGGCTGGCTAGTAGCACTAGTGCCCCTAATATCTTCTTATAAAGTTTGTTGGGCTTGCTCTTTAGGTGATTCCTTCTAATCAATGCCCTTTTCTTACTAAGGTTCATTATTTTTTAGGGCTAAAAATTGTTCTCAACTTAGGTCAGGTGAGACAAAATTTATTCTTTGTTTAGTTATCAACAGTATTAGGTAGTGGTGGGATAGGGATATTTCAATATCCTTCTAATACTTTTTGGACATCCTTTTCAAAATATTCCATAAAAAATTTGGAACATTAATGGCTCTATTATACCTTAAGTGATTTAAAAACTTAAATTGAAGAGTGTAAATGAGGGAATACCTTTCTTCACAGGTTATGTACCTGATGATGTATGATGTTATCTTTCTCCATGATGTAGGTAATCTAAGTCTCTCCACACCTCCTTTCTTTAATACCAATCTTTCATTTACCTGGTAAAAATAATATCTATCATCTTGGTCATTGGGTTTATCTTGCCAATTTTCTCCCATACTTGGTATCCCAATTGCTTGGCTCACCAAGTCTTCAGTGATTGGAAATGTAATGCCATATATAGTGGCTAGGTTTCCATCAAATGAACCTATAAATGCCCTAGTAAGAGGCTCTGAGAAATGTTGTAGATTTTCAAAATAGATGGTCCGACCAGCTCTATGGAAGACGTCCCAACTGGCTTGGCCTCCCTAAAGATGCTTGTGATCTATCGATTCTCTCCTCACAAATGACCCTCCTATTTCATCTTCTCTATCAATCCTTTCAACCAATAAATAACAACACACTCTATTTGGCCTATGGAAATCTATTTATAACAAAGCAGGGTTTTGTTCATTTTTGGTAGATGTGAGGTTGTAGGTTGTAGGGTTTTGTTCAACAATGACAGATGTGAGGTTGTACATTGCAAATTATGGTGTATAATTTCCATACATAGGGTTCTCATAGTGCACAAGATTCTAACCCATAACATCCTCCCCCAACTTGAGCTATCACATGTCCTCAGGTGATGTGGAGTAAATAGAAAGTAAGTGATAAGACTGGGTCATTATTAGGAGTATAATTATGGGTTTAGAGGTGATGTGATGGAAATTAAATGAATGATGTAATTCATGATTTGATATGTTTATTAATATCATACATGATATATTAAAATAATAAAGACTTTTCAATGTTAAATATATGGTGTACCTATTTATTAATGTTGTTCTTAAGGTGACATCGAGGAGTCATACGTGTGTTGGCATGCAAGTGTTTGCATGTGAATGATAAATGAGATGCAATGATTGGTCTAGTAGTTATAATTAGACTGAAGTGGACCCCTTATGGAGTGATTAGGAGATCACTAGTACTTAGGTGTTGATGATGCCCATAGCTCATGTACATGTGATGTATGATAACCTGCATGGAACATGAACAAGGGTCTAAGACTTGGATGAGAGATGATTGCTTTCCTACCATAAGGTGATTATTGAAAATTTGGGTGATCCAAGTGATGGGCTAGATGATCCTGAAAGTGGGTAGTTGAGGGTGTTGCTACTTAGTGACCTTCCTCTGAATGAATTAGTTGATAATTATCTTGATGCTACTTATGCCCTGTAGGTTCTATGCTTGGTGGACTTGGTTGTAGTAATCAACAGAATCTTCAAACATGGAAAATATGTGCCAAATAAATTTGAGATCTCACTAGTCAACATAGTGAAATGATCTCCATGAAATGACCAAAAACTAAAAATGAATCATGGGTGACCTTGGAGGCATAAATTTTGGTCTACAACACTTTCAAATGGAGAGGGAAGGTGTATGCTTTATTGGAGATCTATAGCTTGGTATTCAAGGGTAATTATAAGCAATAGATGTGATATTTTTTCTCTAATCCTCCTTCATTCTTCCACAAGGTTGTCTGATGACATTCATGCAGTACCCAAAAGCCAATAGCCAAGCTATAGGTAAGAGTTGTAGGAGGATCTAACCTGCATGCTTTGTAGAAAGGTGAGAATAGGCATGAGTAGGTACCTGCAATAGCTACAGGTGAAGCCCATACCAAGCTACAAAGTGATGCCCAATTATGTAGAAGGTGCCTGTAGTAGCTACATAATTGCCCATAGTAACTGGAGTAAAACCTTTAGTGGCAAAGGTGCTTGTAACAACTACAAAAACCCTGTGGTGACATAAATAGTTATGCTCTAAATGATTACCATTTCTCTACTTTCTTTCTCACTTTTTTTACCCCTAAATAGACAACAAGTTGGTTTTCTACTTAGGCCCATTTTACATATTTACATAACCAACAGGCTGGTTTTCTACCCAAAAGCTACCAACAATGCCCAAAGAATGGGTTTTCATTATTGGGTTTTTTATTTAACTTTATCTGCCATTTGTAGTAGAATGTTTATTCAAGGTCCCAAGTCACCTAGAAGGGTGGCTAGTCAAGGACTAGGTGAAGGTCTCATTCATCATACCAGATTAGGGAAAGGATGTCCTCCTGTCCTTTTTCATCTGAGTGTGGACTAGTGCTTCCTTTGTTTGGTGAGACATCATGTCTATCTAGTACATCATTGTATCCAGCTTGTATTTACTGGCATGTGACTAGTAAACTCTTCTTGGGTGAGTAGCTTTTTGTACAACTTAAGTCTATGGCCATTGACCAATAGACAAAATCTTATTGGAATAATGGTTTGGAGTTGCATTGCACCATTGTCATAAACATGCTCAATCTCAAAAAGACCAAGCCATTCGGTCTAGAGTTTGCCCTTGTGATCCTTGTATTTGGAGTCAAAAAGAAGGGCCTAATCTCCTATATTGAATTGCTTAGTCTTAATGTACCTATCATGCCATCCACTCTACTGCTATTGTAAAATCTCTATATTCTGTAATGCATGTTATCTATATTCATCTAAGGCATTCAACTACAGAAGTCTTTCTTTTTGGGTTTCAAATATATCCATCCCAAGTTCAAGTGTTATCTGTAAGGTCTTGTGCTCAAATTCAATTGGTAATACATGTTTCTTTCCATAGACCAACTCATATGGAGTGAATCCTATAATGGTATTCCATGTGATTCAGTAAGCCCAGGGAGCCTAGCCTCCCAGTCCTTATGAGACAAACTAACAATCTTTGTCAAAATATTTTCTAACTCCTCATTGGTGACTTCCACCTACCCATTAGACTATAGATGATATGGAGTTGATTTATTATACCTGATCTCATATTGTTGGACTAAGGCATTAATTAAATCATCAATGAATTCGGGTCCTTGATCAGTGACTATTTATCATGGCACACCATATCTTATGAATATTTATTCATAGAGGAAAGTTATTACCTTCTCATCCCTAGCATGTGTAATAGCCTTTACTTCCACCCATTCAGTGACATAGTCAGTACAAACAAGGATGTACTATTTGTTTTGGATTTTAGATCAAAAGGTCCTACAAAGTCTAGGCCCCACTTTTTGAATGGTTTAAGCACCATCTAGGACTATAAGGCATTTCATCTGAATATATGTGTCTCCCCTTATGCTAACATCTATCACATTGAGTAGTATATCTTATTGCATCTTTATGGAGTGAGGGCCAATAGTATCATGTATTCAAAATTTTGACTATCGTACGCTTGACTACAAAGTTGCCGCCACAAGGTTCATCATTGTTAGGATTGTGGAGCTAAAAGCTTCACTGATGCAAATAGGAGAGGAGGTTGCTGAAGGTTGCTGAGTTGCAGAAGAAGTTGGGGTCGGTCTGATCAGCCGACGTCGACGGGATAGCACAGAGAAGCAACCGACGTCGGTCATATATCGGCCGACGTCGGTCACCTCCAGGCAGACAGGGACCGACGTCGGTCGCCTGTGTGGTTCGACTGCGAGCTATTTACGGGCAGTTAGCTAACGAACCAAGTGTTTGCATGAAGAGATCTATTTTTAGACTGAGAGCTGCGGATCTAATTATTGTAATTAGATGTCTAATCATTGTTTGGATGAGATCTATATAATAGACTCATGGTTGTATTGGAAAAGTGTGCTAGGGAGTAAGAGAGCATAATTATAAGCTCCTTCTGTGTGTGAGGTAGAGCTATGGTGCGTTCCTCCTAGTGCCACAGTACCAGGTGTGTTGGTGCTGGATTGGAGAGCCAGCTGGGTTCTTCAAGAGTGTAGGATCTTGGTCACGGTGTGCATGGCCTATATAGGAGATCTACATGGTAAGTAAGATCGTTGATCTGCAGGTGTATGTGTGTGCAAGGTCGAGGTTCACAGGTGAGCAGAACCATTGTTTGATTTGCAGGTGTGCAAGGTCATACAGACAGCAACACAACAGGGAGCAGTATCAGGCAGGATCTACTTGGAGTACAGGTGTGTACTCGGATAGAGCAAGAGGAAGGCAAGGGAGTTCCTTCCATAAGTATGGTCTGTTGAATTGCAGGTTGTTGCAGATTCATGGGAGATCTACTTGAAGTACCTTGAGTACTTGTGGAGCACGTGGAGTGCTTGTGGAGTGCGTGGAGCACTTATGGTGTGCGTGGAGCACGGGAGGTGAACACCAACTCTGTATTTGAGTTGGGTGTTGGGACCTGTGAGAGGGAGAGCTTTGGGGAGAAGAATTACTGTTCACTTGAGGTGTGGGAAACCTCTGTAAGGTGGTGGAGAAGAAGTGGCATCTTCTTTATTGTATTCTTTTCTGTATAAAGTGTTAATACAATTTGGTATTGTCTCTCATATCATGTGTTATTCTGAATTCTAGTTACTTGGTGAATCTGGTTAATTTCCGCATATTAAGTTGCTTGGTATTAGTAATCAAATTGTGTGCTTCCGGTTTACACCCATCCTCCCAACAATCATGGTAGGCTTTGAGGATATCTAGAACTTCATCTTCTCTAAGACATCTTCTGAGGATGGAGTCAGGCCCAGTGTAGAAAATAAATCTAAACAACCATGAATATCTATCACTTTTATGAATCAAATCTCTCCTTTGTTTAGGGAGGAAGTGCTATGGAAGTAGCCTTGTTACAAGGTAGTTAGCAATATCAACATACCAAGGTGTGGTAAGGGTAAGTGAGAATAGGTGATCATCTAGAAATGAGTCATCCATAATGGTATCTTCTTTAGGGGATTATAGGCATGATAAAAATTTAGCCACCACATTGTCCTAACCAGACTTATTTATAATAGTGATATCAAATTCTTGTAATAAGAGCAACCATCTTATTACTCTGGCTAGAATAGATGGTCTATTCATAAGGTGCCAAATGGCTACATGGTCTATATAAACTAAGACCTGATACCCTATGATGTAGTGACAAAACTTATTGATAGTATAAACTACCACCAAGAATGTTTTTTTAGTAAATAAGTAATTTAATTCTGCTGCCTACAAGTTTTTGCTTACAAAATATATGGCATAATTGAGTGCTTTTTATTTTTGGCTGAGCATAGCTCCTAGGGAAGTATCTAAAGCATCTATGTGAATATGAAAGGGAAGATTTCAATTAGGACCATGCATAATAGGGGTGGTGGTCAATATTTCTTTCAATTATTTGAAGGTTGTATCACAAGCAAGAGTCTAGAGAAATTTAACATCTTTAGTCAAAAGGGTGAATAATAGTGTTGTTACTTTGCTAAAATTGTTGATGAATATCCTATAGTAACCAACATGTCCAAAAAAACTCCTAACATCTTTCTATTTTTGAGGAATAGGTAGGTTTTTGAGGATGCTAATTTTTATAGGGTCAACATTAATTCCTTCAATAGATACATGGTGGCCTAAGACAATACCTTTTGTCATAAACATGTAGCATTTCTTGTGGCTGAGACACAGATGGTGCTCCTAATAGGGTTTCAACACCTTTTGTAGGTTTTTTAGGCACTCATCGAATGTTTCTCCATAGAGTGTGAAGTCATCCATATAGATTTCTACACATTCATTGGCCATATCTACAAAAATACTCAGGACAACCCTTTGGAATGTTATAGAAGCATTACATAGCCCAAAGGGTAAAATAAAATAAGCATAAGTACCCCAAGGACAAGTAAAGGTGGTCTTTTCCTGATCCTCATGAGCAATTTTAATCTGGTTGTAACCACTGAAGCCATCTAAAAAGGCAAAATATTTCTTCCTTGTTAGTGTGTCCAACACTTGATTAATAAAGGGTAGAGGAAGGTGATCCTTTTTGGTTGTTGTGTTGATTTACTTATAATCTATGCATACACGCCATTCTCTATTTTTATTCGGTACAATTACCAATGGTGAAACTCATTCACTATCTAAGATGGGATATATAAATCTAGCAGTTAGGAGTTTTTATAATTCCACTTTGACTAATTATTGAAGAGTTGGATTCATCCTACGTTATGATTTTATAATTAGTTGGAACTCTTCTTTAATGTAGATATGATGTGTGCATGTTTCTGGACTGATTCCTTGCATATCCTTATAATTTCACACAAAATCATGTTAGTTTGCATACAACATGCTGACTAGGCATTTTTTCTCATTTAACTCCAACTTGTTATTAATAAGCAATGTTTTTCCTAGAGAGATTTCAATTTACTATGAGAGTGCTTTCATTATTTTATATGTCTAATGGATCTAGTTTGGATACAGCTATGAGGTAGCATTTGGTGGAATATTTTTTATATAGATGCGTAAGAATTATCCAATTCTTAAAATCTATAAAATGGGCACTCAACACATTACAAGTGGTTGAGATCTGTAGGAGTTTGATAATTATGCTGAAGAACATTGGAGATAATGGTATCTTCTTCTTGATTAGCTAATGTGTATGCATGGTCTATGGTAAACATAGGAATCAAGGGAGGTTATTTTGCCTCATCTTCTTTAGCCCATAATGAATGCTCAGGTGTAAAAACTGGTTATGCTAGGGATAAAGGACCAACTTATTAGTGTGGTTGCCATTAAATATCATGTTACTCGATCTTGCCTTGAGGACGCGGAGTATGGTGTTTTTTAATAAAATGCTGAGGAGGAGCATAGGAATGCTTGTGGGGAAAAGAGTGGTGCTTGAAAGAAAGGTGTGGGTGATGCTTCTTTTGCTGCTTATGAGGTGGAACAAATGGCCGACAACCAAATGGGGCTGTTTCAAGAAAAACATGAGCTATTTGAGAGGCTTGATGCTTGGTGAGTTTTTGAATGGTTTTAGTCTCTGAGACTAATTACATGCCCTGCTATTTTTCAAAGTCAATAACATTAAAAAGAGATAGATCTTCAGTGGTTAGGCCTTTGAGATCTATATAAGAAATAACTTTGTCAATGAGATTATAAGGCAAAGCATGCAAAAAATTTAACTTGATCTCAGTAGATCTAAAGCTTTTACTTTCATATGCCAACTCCATAAATTGTTTGGCAAAAGCATCAAATTGTTTCAGATCATAGAGCTCCATCTTGAGAAGCCATTTCTTTGATTCCAGTTCTCTGTTGCCAACTGGAGGAGCAAACTCATTAATTAATAAATGAAATAATGCAGCTAGAGGATTAGGTTGATGGTGAACATGCTCATGTTGTTCATTCTCTATCATTGATTCCCACCATTGGGTAATAATTCCCTAAAAGAATTTAGAGGCAAAGACTGTAGTACCAACTGGATCTAAATGAGAATTAACTTTAATAACCCACATGGAGTTACACCAGGCAGATATCTCATTTAGAGGATTTAACAGATCATCAATATTTAAGTACCATGGATGAAGTTGTATATGAGTCCTTTGCATCAAAGTAGTACTAGGATGTTTCTTATGAGGTTTGAAACTAGAACCAAAATTTACCTCATATGTTAACGCTGGAACTTGTGCTTCAGCTTCCTGATCTTGCTTGACTAACCAGTCAAGGCTTTCTTCTAATGCTGCTACTTTTATATCAATAGAAGACAACTAATTTTGTATATTTGTACAGACTTGGTTGGTATTGTATTCAAGAATGGTTAGCTTATCTAAACTATTTTGGATGTACAAAATATCTTTACAAAGGTCATCAAAGTTTTTAGAGAGATGCGAATTAAATCTAGAAACATAGTTTCTATTTTTGAACTCATTTGATGGTTCAACATCTCCTTGGAATGCTGCAAAAAAATACTGGACAATTCCCTCTGTCTACTTGTACATTCCTTTGTGTGGAGGCCACCTTCTACCTTTATACAGACTGAACTTATTTTTTGTATAAAATTCTAAATTATCTTCTCTAGGAAGATTCATTAAAGTGCAAGGTAGCTGATCATTTGGATCAGGTCCTTGGTTAATCTCTTCATCCTCTATCAATATGTGACCTATTTTTACAGCTCTTCTGGAAGAAGAGGTAGAGGGTTTAAAAGGAGAAAAAATAGAAGAATTATTCACATAAAGAGATCTTGGAAGTATATTGATGGTTTTACCATCACTCTTATGCACAGTATCTTGACCTTTCATTTTTAGGGAAACAGTTATGAGCCAATCGAGCTTCCAATCAAAAGGGATTTTGACAGACTCTATATGGCCCTTTTGCAATTGAACAGTTCCACTAAGTCTATGGGCATAAGGAAGATTTTATAAGATCTTGGGGTGATTAGTGTTTGCCATACTATACACAACAAAAATATTTATAGAGGCATATTTAAATTCTCTGAACATATCTAAACCAAATAGAGAGGTAAATAAACTCCAATAATCTAAGGATCCAAACTTCACTTCTTTACATCCTTGATCACGGACTACGATAGAGAGGTTTGGACAAAAATCAAAACAAATAACTTCATCATTTAGGTGGCCAAGACTAGATAATTGACAAGCATGTTTAAAACTGACTTGGCATCTATCACATAGAGCTAAATATATATCAGGTTTTATATTACCTAGAATCAAAGG
This sequence comes from Torreya grandis, assembly GCA_037957365.1. Lineage (NCBI taxonomy): Eukaryota > Viridiplantae > Streptophyta > Pinopsida > Cupressales > Taxaceae > Torreya > Torreya grandis. Next base: position 3,563,367 of record JARHVA010000057.1, on the reverse strand, counting down.
GGTAATATGTATATGGATAAGACCAAAATGAACAAACTTGACATCTTCATGAGATCTGATGTAGTTGATTTCATGATCAGGTAACAAAGACAACAAATTTGTTTAGAAATTTATTTTAGGCTTATAACTCAAGGTGAGTTCAACAGATTTGATTCTTGGTTTAACAAAGGATAAATAAGTAGACTTATAAGCAAATTTAGACATTAAAAGCTCAAATTTATTATAAACATGTGAAGCCTTAATAACCAGAGGTTTATACAAGCTATTTTCTTTTTCAAGATTTTCTTTTGTAATTTCTATGTCAGGACATTAAGATAACTGCTCAGAAATAAAAGGAGGAAGTTCATACATTCCTTCTATTTTAGATTCATTAAGAATTTATATTGTGAAAGACATCTTGGATTTACCAAATTCCATTGTTTAGAGATTAAGGTTCCATTAAGCAAGAAAATTCTGGTAAGGGAAACAAAGATGCAGAGAAAAAAGGGGCCTATGACAATTAATAATGGCTAGGGACTCGATGAATTAACTTTCCCAAAGAATTCTTCAAAGCAAGTAAACTTAAAAGTCTTACAAGAAATTCATACATATATATCTAGCAATTGATCACTGTGGCTCTGATACCAATCTTTTTACATCAACAAATGCTTCCTCCTAATAGCAGTTGTTTATAGAAAAATTCGTGATCGTAGGCAAGGGCCGAATGGCTACGACTTTACTATTAATACTGAAAACTATTACAAATATTTATTCAAATTTTTGATTCTCAGGATCCTTCAAAAAGGGCAAGAGAAGAACATACTCTTTGGACAAACTACTAGATTTCTAAAATGCTTAGAAATTTTTTGATGCTAACTCTATAGAGGAGAGTCTTATTTATAGCATTTGGGAGGTTCTACCTAGAATCTTTGATAAGGTGGTGTCATGTCCCATCATGATTTACAGCTCATAAAGTAATCTACAGTGAGATGTCATTGGATGTGCTGGATAAGGACGTTTGGCTAGGTGGGTCCAACATTGCTTTTGCTTCAGTCAGCAAGTCATCTTCACTTATTGACTGGAAAAGGCACCTTAGCTGGAAGGTACTGGAAAGATGCCAGTGCTGGGGTCCAACTTTACATGCATGACAGTGAGGAGTGATATAGAAGTATGATTCCCATTCTAGCTATCTTCAAATGATCATATGAATGACTGTCTTGATCATGGTTCTCTTCTTTATGGATATGACGTGGAACATATCTAGCTATCCATCGATAGAGATGCTCATTATGAGATGACCTGATCTTTATCAGCCATGTCCAAAGAGGATGATTTAGTAATTCGGTGAACTGGTGAAAAAGGAATTCACTATTGAGTATTTTAATAGTAATTACATCAGTGTTTCGATGATGATCTACATGAATAGTTGCTACTAAGGACATCTGTAGATCTTGTCCTACTGCATAAGATATCTGAGTATATTTTAGATGCAACCCTTCTCAAAGAATTTATTCCTAGATAAGGAGTTCATGGAGGCAAATCCTTGGTTATAAATCCTAGTTAAATTGAAACCAGGAATGGGTTGATGCATCAGAGTAGCAAGCAGATTTTAATTGAGCCAGTCTACTATAATATTGTTAGTACCTTTAACATGTTCTACAGAGAAGTTAAACTAATTAAAGAAAGCCTGCCACCTAATATATTTAACGCGACCATCTTTCTGACCATGATATTTTTCTCTAAAGGTCATAAATCTAGTACAGTCATTTTTTACAATAAAGTGTGGCAGATGTAAAAGTTTTAACATAAACTTCTCTAAACACTTCTTTACAACATAGATCTCTTTATCAGAAGAGATCCACTTGAGAACATCTATACTGAACACTCCACTAGATAATTCACAAACCAATTCTTTATTTTGATATATACAAACAAGTACTCCCCATGCAATGTCAGAGGCATCAATATAAACCAAAAAACAATCTGATTTTGGGATGTGAAGTTTTGAAAGTAGATCCACTTTGGATTTGATTTTCTGGATAGCTGTTGTGTGTTCATCCTTCCATTGGAAAGCTTGCTTTTTCTAGAGAAGTTCTTGAAGTATGAATTTGTCTTCACCAGAGTTAGGATAAAAGCTATTCAAATAATTTAATAATCCCAGAAATACTTGGAGTTTTGGTTTGTCAAGTTTTTATGGAAAGCTGATAACATTTTCTTTGATGTGTGGTTGGACTTGTAGTTTTGAATTTTGTAGCTAAATCTTTGTTTTTGAAAGAACAATTCCTACATCTTCTGCCAGCTTAAAGAATTGTGTGAGATGAGAGTAATGGTCAGTAAGAGAATTACTACAGATTAGTATGTCATCAATATATACACACAAAAATTTAGATGTGCCTTTGAAAATTTTATCCATGTGGGCTTGGTAAAATTTTGGAGCATTCATTAAGCCTAATGGCATAACAATCCACTGATAATGGCCGAACGGGCAATTGAATGTTGTCTTTTCTTTGTCAACTTCTTTGACCTTGATCTGATAAAAGCCTAACTTACAATCAAATTGGGAGAAATATTTACATGTTGCTACTTTCTCCAATAGATAGCTTTTATCTGGAATTAGATATGGATAAGGTTGAGTAATGGCATTCAATGGTCTATAATTAATGACCATTCTTTTCTTTCCAATTTTTTGTTCTGAATGCTTATTTACCATGAAAGCATAACAACAATAAGGAGAGGTTGATTTTTCTATGAAACCATTACTTTCTAATTATTTGATCTATAGTTCCATATCACTGTAATCTTGTGCTAGAATTGGGATCTTTTTCCCAACCTTCATATGTTTTCCTCCAATGAGCTTGATGTTCATCTCAGGCATAAACTTAGACCAAAATTGCTGATGGTTATCAGGATAGATAGTGGTTTTAATCTTTTCTCTTATGACTTGTATTTCAGTAGGGATTACTAGTTCAGGTTTCTGGGTCATTGACCTTGGGCATTGCTCAGTTGCATAGATAAGGTGAGGGATCTTAAGCCTTTCATTATCTATGGTAAACATGATACTTTTAGTGATAGATCCATAAGGTGAGTATTTGTCAATAAAAGCACCACCTAGTAGAATATCTATAGGCATTATATCTAAAGCAAAGAAATCACACTGGAAGATTTTATCTTGGATTCAAAGGGTTTGCTAATGCTTATACTTATTACATACAAAGTTGTTCCCTTAGACATCTAGGCTCTTATAAGCTAATGTTTCTTCTAATGTATTCCAATCATGGATGATCTGTGCTTTTGCAAAAGAGAGAGAAGCTCCAGTATCTATTTGTGCATTTACTAGTCTACCATTAATTTCTAAATTTATGAATTGGGCAAACTTTCTATTAATTAGCTGAGTAAGGTAAGCTGGTTGTGGAATTTATAAGGGAGGAATACTAGTACATACCAATTTTTATCTCTCTAGGTCTTGTACAGTGGCTTGCTCAGAGTAGATGACTTCTTCTTCTCTAAGATTGCTACATTCACCTTGGCAGTAATCTTGGTCTGATTAGAAAGAGCTTTCTACTTCTTCATTCTTTTCTTCTTTTTTTGTGGGCAGTAAGACATCCCACTGTGGCTCTATTATTGGTGTTGGTATTTCTCTTGGAGGTTCTATACTGGTGAATTTGTTCTTTATCCAAGAGGCACTAGGTTTGAAAGAGCTTTGAAATTGTAAAGGAGGATGCTAAGGCCTTTGCAAGGTTGGTGGTATCTTTGGCATAGAGGGCTATCTCCCTTTAGTATATTCTTGACTCCTATTATATCCTCTGGTCCTTGGCCATTCATATTATTTTGGGACTTCTTGGTGATGTTGAGACTAGTTTCCATGTGCTTCATATGGGAGTTGTTTCCATTTACCTCCAGGATGACATCTATGGACCAATTCTAGATGATCTCTCCACTGAAGACTTTGAAGATGATGAAGATGCAGATGCCATAGAATCATTAGCTAATGATTTGGAGCCATTGCTCACTAACATGCAATGGCCATGGCACCATGACTATTCACAGCTCCCATATGAAGCACATGGCAACTGGTCTCGACATCACCTAGAAGTCCTAGAATGAGACGAATGGCCAAGGACTAGAGGATATAATAGGAGACAAGAATCTACTAGAGGGAGACAACCCTCTATGTAAATGATACCACCAACCTTGCAAAGGCCCCAACATCCTCCTTTGCAATTTTAGAGCTCTTTCAAACCTAGTGCCTCTTGGAGAAAGATTAAATCCACCAGTACAAAACCTCCAAGAGAAATACCAGCACCAATAATAGAGCCACTATGGGATGTCTTACTGCCCACAAAAAAAGAAGAAAATGATGAATAAGTAGAAAGCTCTTTCTACTCAGACCAAGATTACTGCCAAGGTGAATGCAAAAATCTTAGAGAAGAAGAAGAAGAAGAAGAAGAAGAAGAAGTCATCTACTGTGAGCAAGCCACTGTACAAGACCCAGGGAGACAAAAATTGGTATGTACTAGTATTCGTCCCTTAGAAATTCCATAGCCAACTTACCTTAGCTAATTAATGGCAAGTTTTCCCAATTCATAACTTCAGAAATTAATGGCAGACTAGTAGATGCACAAATAGATACTGGAGCTTCTCTCTTTTTTGCAAAATCACAGATCATCCATGATTGGAAGACATTGGATGAAACTCTAGATTATAAGAGCTTGGATATCCAAGGGAACAACTTTGTATGTAATAAGTATAAGCATTAGCAAACCCTTTGAATCCAAGATAAAATATTCCAGTGTGATTTCTTTGCTTTAGATAGAATACCTTTAGATATTCTACTAGGTGGTGCTTTTATTGACAGATACTCACCTTATGGATCTACCACTAAGAGTATCATGTTTACCATAGATAATGAAAGGCTTAGGATCCCTCACCTTATCTATGCAACTAAGAAATTCCCAAGCTCAATGACCTAGACACCTGAATTAGTAATCCCTACTAAGATACAAGCCATATGAGAAAAGATTAAAACCACTATCTGTTCTGATAACCCTCAGCAGTTTTGGTCTAAGTCTATTCTTGAGATGAACATCAAGCTCATTAAAGGTAAACATATGAAGGTTGGAAAAAAGATTCCATTTCTAGCATAGGATTACAATGATATAGAACTATAGATCAAAGAATTATATAGTAATGATTTCATAGAAAAATCAACCTCTCCTTATTGCTATTATGTTTTCATGGTACATAAGCATTTAGAACAGAAAAGAGGAAAGAAAAGAATGGTCATTAATTACAAACTATTGAATGCAATTACTCAACCTTATCCATATCCAATTCCAGATAAAAACTATCTATTAGAGAAAGTAGCAACATGTAAATATTTCTCTTAATTTGATTGTAAGTTAGGCTTTTATCAGATCAAGGTCAAAGAAGCTGATAAAGAAAAGATAGCATTCAACTATCCGTTTGGCCATTATCAGTGGACTGTTATGCCATTCAACTTAATGAATGCTCTAGAATTTTACCAGGCACACATGGATAACATTTTCAAAGGCACATATAACTTTTTGTGTGTATATATTGATGACATACTAATCTTTAGTAATTCTCTTACTAACCATTAATCCCATCTCACACAATTCTTTAAGTTGACAGAAGATGTAGGAATTGTTCTTTTAGATACAAAGATTCAGTTTTGCAAAAATGAATGTAATTTTCTTGGAATGATTATCCAAGATTTGAAACTTCAAGTCCAGCCACACATCAAAGAAAAGGTTATCATTTTTCCATAAAAACTTGACAAACCAAAACTCCAAGCATGTTTGGGATTATTAAATTATTTGAATAGCTTTTATTCTAACTCTAGTGAAGACAGATTCATACTTCAAGAACTTCTCTAGAAAAAGAAAGCTTTCCAATGGAAGGATGAACACACAACAACTGTCTAGAAAATCAAATCCAAAGTGGCTCTACTTTCAGAACTTCACATCCCAAAATTAGATTGTTTTCTAGTTTATATTGATGCTTCTAACATTGCATGAGGAGTACTTGTTTGTATATATCAAAATAAAGAATTTGTTTGTGGATTTTCTAGTGGAGTTTTCAGTATAGATGATCTCAAGTTGATCTCTTATGATAAAGAGATATATGCTATAAAGAAGTGCTTAAATAAGTTTATGTTAAAAATTTTACATCTGCCACACTTTGTTGTAAAAACTGAGTGTACTAGATTTTTGACCTTTAGAGAAAAAGATCATGGTCAAAAAGATGGTCATAGTAAATATATTAGGTGGTAGGCTTTCTAAAATTAGTTCAACTTCTCTGTAGAACATATTAAAGGTACTAACAAAATTACAACAGACTAGCTCAGTCGAAATCTACCTGCTACTCTAGTGCATCAACTCATTCCTAGTTTCAACTTAACTAGGATTTATAACCAAGGATTTGCCTCCATGAACATCCTTGTTCAGAAACAAATTCTTTGATAAGGGTTGCATCCAAGATATACTCATATATCTTATATAGCAGGACAAGATTTATAGATGTCCTCAACAATAACTATTCATGCAAATCATCATCGAAACACTAGTGTAATTACTATTGAAAGACTCAATAGTGAATTCCTTTTTCACTAGTTCATTGAATTACAAAAGTGTCCTCTTTAGACATGGATGATAAAGATCAAGTCATCTCATAATGAGCATCTCTATCAATGGAGAGCCAGATATGGTCCACATCATATCAATAAAGAAGAGAACCATGATCAAGACACGATCATTCATATGATCATTCAAAGATAGATAGAATGGGAATTATACTTCTACATCACTCCTCACTATCATGCATGTGAAGATGGACCCCAACACTGGCATCTTTTTAGTACCTTCCAGCTAAGGTGTCTTTTCTAGCCAATAAGGGAAGATGACTTACTGACTGAAGTGGAAGTAATGTTGGACCCACCTAGCCAAACATCCTCATCCAGTGCATCCAATATCATCTCACTGTAGATTAGTTTATGAGCTATAAAACATGATGGGACATGACACTGTCTTAGTAAAGATTCTAGGCAGGACCTCCCAAATGCTATAAATAAGACTCTCCTTTATAGAGTTAGCATTGAAAAAAATTTAAGCATTTTAGAAATCTAGTAGTTTGTTCAAAGAGTATTCTCTTCTCTTGCCCTTCTTGAAGGATCCTGAGAATCAAAAAATCAAACAAATATTTGTAATAATTTTGAGTACTAATAGTAAAGTCATAGCCATTCAACGCCTGCCCACTGTTGCAATTTTTTCTATAAATAACTACTATTAAAAAGAAGTGTCTGTTAACGTACAAATACTAGTTTCAGATCCATGTGGCTCTAATAGAAAATGGGCATCTTCAAGGCAAGTATCCCATTTGCTATATCTACCACAAGCCTGGCCATATTGCCCACACTACCATTGTAAAAACCCTACTGTCAAAGCCATTTTCACCTCCAACGTGGCCGCGTGGTGGGATATAGTCGACTCTGACAAAGATCTTTATCTCCAAGATGACATCTATGAACCAATTCTAGATGATCTCCCCACTGAAGACTTTAAAGATGATGAATATGCAGATGCCCTTGAATTATTAACTGATGATTTAGAGCAACCACTCACTAACATATAATGGCCATGGCACTATGACTATTCACAACTCCTATATGAAACACATGGGAACTGGTCTCGACATCACCAAGAAGTCCCAGAATGAGATGAATGACCAAGGACTATAGGATATAATAAGAGACAAGAATCTACTAGAGGGAGACAATCCTCTATGCCAAAGATACCACCAACCTTGCAAAGGCCCCAACATCCTCCTTTGAAATTTTAGAGCTATTTCAAACCCAGTGCCTCTTGGATAAAGAAAAAATTCACCAGTACAAAACCTCCAAGAGAAATACCAACACCAAAAATAGAGCCATAGTGGGATGTCTTACTGTCTACAGAAAAAGAAAAAAATGATGAAGTAGAAAGCTCTTTCTACTCATACTAAGATTACTGCCAAGGTGAATGCATCTATCTTAGAGAAGAAGAAGAAGTCATCTACTCTGAGCAAGCTGTTGTACAAGACCTAGGGAGACAAAAATTGGTATGTACTATTATTCTTACCTTAGAAATTCCATAGCTAGCTTATCTTACTTAGCTAATTAATGGCAAGTTTTCCCAATTCATAACTTTAGAAATTAATGGCAGACTAGTAGATGCACAAATAGATACTGGAGCTTCTATCTCTTTTGAAAAATCATAGATTATCCATGATTGGAAGACATTGGATGAAACACTAGCTTATAAGAGCCTGGATGTCCAAGGGAATAGTTTTGTATGTAATAATTATAAGCATCGGCAAACCCTTCGAATCTAAGATAAAATCTTCTAGTGTGATTTATTTGCTTTAGAGAGAATGCTTGTAGATATTCTACTAGGTGGTGATTTTATTGATAGATACTCACCTTATGGATCTACCACTAAGAGTATCATGTTTACCATAGATAATGAAAGGCTTAGGATTCCTTGCCTTATTTATGCAACTGAGCAATTCCCAAGCTCAATGACCCAGACACCTGAACTAGTAATCCCTACTGAAATACAAGCCATAGGAGAAAAGATTAAAACCACTATCTATTATGATAACCCTCAGTAGTTTTGGTCTAAGTCTATGCGTGAGATGAACTTCAAGCTCATCAAAGTTAAACATATGAAGGTTGGGAAAAATATCCCAATTCCAACATATGATTACAATGATATGGAACTATAGATCAAAGAATTAGAAAGTAATGGTTTCATATAAAAATCAACCTTTCCTTATTGTTGTTATGCTTTCATGGTAAATAAGCATTCAGAACAGAAAAGAGGAAAGAAAATAATGGTCATTAATTATAGACTATTGAATGCCATTACTCAACCTTATCCATATCTAATTCTAGATAAAAGCTATCTATTGGAGAAATTAGCAACATGTAAATATTTCTCCCAATTTGATTGTAAGTTAGGCTTTTATCAGATCAAGGTCAAAGAAGCTGAGAAAGAAAAGATAGCATTCAGCTACCCATTTGGCCATTATCAATGGACTGTTATGCCATTCAACTTAATGAATGCTCCAGCATTTTACCAAACCCACATTGATAACATTTCAAAGGCACATATAGATTTTCGTGTGTATATATTGATGACATACTAATCTTCAATAATTCTCTTACTGACCATTACTCCCATCTCACAAAATTCTTTAAGCTGGCAAAAGATACATGAATTGTTCTTTCAGATACAAAGATTCAATTTTGCAAAATTGAATGTAATTTTCTTGGGATGATTATCCAAGATTCAAAACTTAAAATCTAGCCACACATCAAAGAAAAGGTTATCAGTTTTCCATAAAAACTTGAGAAACCAAAACTCCAAGAATTTTTGGGATTATTAAATTATTTGAATAGCTTTTATCCTAAATTTGGTGAAGACAGATTCATACTTCAAGAACTTCTCTAGAAAAAAGAAAGCTTTCTAATGGAAGGATGAACACACAAAATCTGTCTAGAAAATCAAATCCAAAATGGCTCTACTTTCAGAACTTCACATCCCAAAATCAGATTGTTTTCTAGTTTATATTGATGCCTCTGACATTGCATGGGGAGGAGTACTTATTTGTATATATCAAAATAAAGAATTTGTTTGTGAATTCTCTAGTGGAGTGTTTGGTATAGATGATCTCAAGTGGATCTCTTTTGATAAAGAGATCTATGCTGTAAAGAAGTGATTAGAGAAGTTTATGTTGAAATTTTTACATCTGCCACACTTTGTTGTAAAAATTGACTGTACTAGATTTATGACCTTTGGAGAAAAAGATCATGGTCAGAAAGATGGTTGTGGTATATGTATTAGGCGGTAGGTAGGATTTCTTTAATTAGTTTAAATTCTTTGTAGAGCATATTAATGGTACTGACAATATTACAGTAGACTGGCTCAGTCAAAATCCACCTGCTACTCTGCTGCATCAATCCATTCTTAGTTTCAACTTAACTAGGATTTATAACCAAGGATTTGCCTCCATGAACATCCTTATCCAGGAACAAATTCTCTAAGAAAGGTTGCATCCAAGATATACTCAGATATCTTATGTAGTAAGACAAGATCTACAGATGTCCTTAGCAGCAACTATTCATGTAGATCATCATCAAAACACTGGTTAATTACAATTGAAAGGCTCAATAGTTAATTCCTTTTTCACTAGTTCACCAAATTATTAAAGAATCCTCTCTGGACATGGATGATAAAGATCAAGTCATCTCATAATGAGCATCTCTATCAATGGATAGCCACATATGGTCCACATCGTATCCAAGAAGAAGAGAACCATGATCAAGACACGGTCATTCATACGATCATTCGAAGATAGCTAGAATGGGAATCATACTTCTAGATCACTCCTCACTATCATGCATGTGAAGCTAGACCCCAACACTAGCATCTTTCTAGTACCTTTCAGCTAAGGTGTCTTTTCCAACCAATAAGTGAAGATGACTTGCTGACTAAAGTAGAAGCAATGTTGGACCCACCTAGCCAAACATCCTCATCTAGTGCATCTAGCAACATCTCACTGTAGATTACTTTATGAGCTATAAATCATGATGGGACATGACACCACCTTCACAAATATTCTAGGTAGGACCTCCCAAATGCTATAAATAAGACTCTCCTCTATAGAGTTAGCATCAAAAAAAATTTAAGCTTTTTAGAAATCTAGTAGTTTGTTCAAAGAGTATGCTCTTCTCTTGCCCTTCTTGAAGGATTCTAAGAATAAAAAATTTGAATAAATATTTGTAATAGTTTTGAGTATTAATAGTAAAGCCATAGCCATTCAGCTCTTGCTTACTATCACAGGTTTTTTTGTAAACAACTGCTCTTAGGAGGAAGCGCCTATTAACATAAAAATATTGGTATTAGAGCCACAGTGATCAATTGCTAGATATATCTGTGTGAATTTCTTGTAAGACTTTTAGTTTCCTTGCTTTGAATAATTCTTTGGAAAAGTTATTGCATCAAGTCCCTGGCTGTTATTAATTGTCATAGGCCCCTTTTTTCTCTGCATCTTTATTTCCCTTACTAAAATTTTCTCGCTTATTAGAACCTTATTTTCTTAACAATAGAATTTGGTAAATCCTATATGTCTTCCATAGTAGAAATTCTTAATGAATTCAAAATAGAAGGAATGTATGAACTTCCTCCTTTTATTCTTGAGCAGTTATCTGAATGTCTTGACATAAAAATTATAGAAGAAAATCTTGAAAAATAAAATAGCTTGTATAAACCTCTGGTTATTAAGCCTTCATATGTTTATAAGAAATTTGAGATTTTAAAGTCTAAGTTTGCTTATAAGTCTACTTATTTGTCCTTTGTTAAACCAAAAATCAAATCTGTTGAACTCACCTTGAGTTATAAGTCTAAAAGAAATTTCCAAACAAATTTTTTGTCTTTGTTACCCAAACCTAAAATCAACTACATCAGATCTCATGAAGATGTCAAGTTTGTTCATTTTGGTCTTATCCATATACATATTACCCCTTTTATTCATGGTAATATAAAACTTGTTATATATTTAGATCTGTGTGATAGACGCCAAGTCAGTTTTAAACATGCCTGTCAGTTATCTAGTTTTGGCCACCTAAATGATGAAATTATTTGTTTTGAGTTTTGTCCAAACCTCTCTGTCGCAGTCTGCAATCGAGGATGTAAAGAAGTGAAGTTTAGATCCTTAGATTGTTGGGGTTTATTTACCTCTCTATTTGGTTTAGATATGTTTGGAGAATTTAAATATGCATCTATAAATATTTTTGTTGTGTATAGTATAACAAATACTAATCACCTCAAGTCTTAGAAAATCTTCCTTATGCCCATAGACTTAGTGGAACCGTCCAATTACAAAAGGGCCATATAGAGTCTATCAAAATCCCTTCTGATTGGAAGCTTGATTGGCTCAAAAATGTTTCTTTAAAAATGAAAGGTCAAGCTACTGTGCATAAGAGTGATGGTAAAACCATTAATATACTTCCAAGATCTCTCTCCATGAATAATTCTTCTATTTTTTCTCCTTCTAGACCCTCTACCTCTTCTTCTAGAAGAGCTTTAAAAATAGGTCACATATTGATAGAAGATGAAGAGATTAACCAAGGACCTGATCCAAAGGATCGATTACCTTGCACTTTAATGAATCTTCCTAGAGAAGATAATTTAGAATTTTATATAAAAAATAAGGTCAGTTTGTATAAAGGTGGAAGGTGGCCTCCACACAAAGGAATGTACAAGCAGATAGAGGGAACTGTCTAGTATTTTTCTACAACATTCCAAGGAGATGTTGAACCATCAAATAAGTTCAAACATAGAAACTATGTTTCTAGATTTAATTCACATCTCTCTAAAAACTTTGATGACCTTTATAAAGATGTTTTGTACATCTAAAATAGTTTAGATAAGCTAACTATTCTTGAAGACAATATTAGCACAAGTTTCGACATTAACATATGAGGTAAATTTTGGTTCTAGTTTCAGACCTCATAAGAAACATCTCAGTACTACTTTGATGCGAGGGACTCATGTATAGCTTCAACCATGGTACTTAAATATTGATGATCTACTAAATCCTCTAAATGAGATATCTACCTGGTGTAACTCCATGTGGGTTATTACAATCAATTCTTATTTAGATCCATTTGGTACAACAGTCTTTGCTTCTAAATTCTTTTGGGGAATTATTACCCAATAGTGGGAATCAATGATAGAGAATGAACAACATGAGCATGATCACCATCAGCTTGATCCTCTAGTTGCATTATTTCATTTATTAATTAATGAGTTTGCTCCTCCAGTTGGCAATAGAGAACTAGAATCAAAGAAATGGTTTCTCAAGATGGTGCTCTGTGATCTGAAACAATTTGATGCTTTTGCCAAACAATTCAGGGAGTTGGCATATGAAAGTAAAAGTTTTAGATCTATTGAGATCAAGTTAAAATTTTTGCATGCTTTGCCTTATAATCTCATTGACAAAGTTATTTCTTATATAGATCTCAAAGGCCTAACCATTGAAGATCTATCTCTTTTTGATGTTATTGACTTTGCAAAATATTAGGCCATGCAATTAGTCTCAGAGATTAAAACCATTCAAAAGCTCACCAAGCATCAAGCCTCTCAAATAGCTCTTATTTTTCGTAAAACAGCCCCATTTGACCATCGGCCATTTGTTCAACCTCGTAAGGAGTAAAAGAAGTGTCGCCTGCACCTTTCTTTCAAGCACCGCTCTTTTCCCCGCAAGCATTCCTATGCTCCTCCTCGGCATTTTATTAAAAAATGTCATACTCCACATGCTCAAGGCAAGCATCCCATTTGCTATATCTACCAAAAGCCATAGCCATTCATCCCCTGCCTACTGTCATTGGTTTTTTTGTAAACAACTGCTATTAGGAGGAAGCATCTGTTGACGTAAAAAGATTGGTACAACTGATGAAGGCATCAGTTGTGGTAATTCAAGGTCATCCTAAGATAAGAGGATATCCACCCAAATCAGACTTAGACTATAGCACAATGAAATATGTAGGATACTCCCAAGAATTTATAGTAATGACAAGATCTTCAATGATTCCTTCTAATTTGAATATAGACCTATCAACCATTTACAACATTGTAAATGTGGAATGAATATTATTCAACTATAGTTTGTGCATAGTTTCGATTATCATTACATTTATTATAGCCTCTAAGTCTATCAATATATTAGACAATTTTTGGTCATGGATCTGACTATTACTACTAGGCATCCTAGATCTGAATATTTCTTTGGTAGGGTGTTCCTGAGCATGTGTTTGCTAGCTGACCAATCACTTGCACAGTATTGGGATCTTTTTTCTTCCTTCCTAATTTTCATAGATAGAGGTCTCTAACGACTTTGGAATATATGGGTACATCCTTGATGGCCTAGAATAGAGGGATTTTGACATAAAGATTCTTGAGCTATCCTATGAAATCAAACTCAAGTTCAATTATATGGCATTGAAGGCTGAGATGTTCTAGAAATGATGGGGCTATTTCATCAACAACTTTATTTTCTAGTTTAGAGAGTTCTTGAGGTGATGGAGGTGGGTTAGCATGTTATTCTAGGGTTTTATGACCTGACTCCCTTATTATGGGTGGTGTTGGGGGTGGTAGAACTTTTCCTGAATGGAGGTGAACTTCATTGATGTTCATTGTGTATGTTAGGTACTAAATAGGCTCAGTACTGAATGTGGGTTACACCAACATATTTGTAGGATTTTGTATAAGTTGGGTAGGTAGCAGGTTAGGATTGGGTGCAACTTGTGTATTGAGCATGAGGGTAGTAGGTTGTTGTTGTTATGGAGGGAATCCTCTTGGATATTTTCTCTATGGTTGATTAGGTCTTCAAGCCTATTGCCATTAATTTGTGAAGGGTGGGCCTTGGGGTGGTTACCAAGCTTGTATTCAAGGTGGGGATACATTTTGTGGAGGCTGCCAAGAGGTGGTGGGGTAACTTATTTTAGATGGCTACCAATTAGAATTAGGATGTTGAACTTTCATCCAAGGAATAGTCTAATTGGGAGTAGTATTTGCAAATTATGAATTAAAGGAGGTAGAATTTACAAAAGGTGAATTATATCCCATACCTTGATAAGATGGTCATTGAACCCATGGCCTTCTTTGTGCAACATAGAAAACCTAGTCACCATCTCCTCCTACAACATGTATCTCTACTATTTTTGGTTCTTCAGTTGTGATGTGTGCTATTTTATCCCAAACCTTGTGACATCTATAATCTACCTTTTTCATCTTATAGTCTAGATAGTAAATGGTCAAATCTTGATCCAAAGTTACTTGCTTTTGTCTGGAGTGTAGGATATTCAGTTGGGAGGCCAAATGACTAATGATATCTTATTTCATAGCTTATAACATGTTATTATCTTTAGTTTTTGATAGGCCATTTGCAGCTACCAATAGAAGCTTGCTACCCCTAACTTTGTTTATGGCAAATATAGAATAATTGTTACTCAGCTCTTTGATATCTGTGAATGGTAGCTGGGAGATATCTTCCCCACTCATCAGGTCTAAGGATTTTGGATAATCTTCTTAGATTCTTTTTAGGAAGATGAGTTTTAGAGGTTCTTCTCCTAGTGTACTTTGCTTGAATTTTTGTACATTGAACATGAACCATTCAACGTAGTATTTTAAAGATTCATCCCCTTCTTGAGTCATCCTTAAGATGTCATTTCTTCTATAACTTCTCCATCTTCCATATTTATGATACTTGGCTAGAAATTTATTTTTCATGTCCTCCCAAGTGTGGACTAAATTACTACCTAGTCCCATGAACCAACAAAGTGTTGAGCCTTTGAGATTGGTTGGAAAAAATTTCAATTTATGTGCATCCTACCTATAGTCATAGCTTACACAAAGGATATCAAAGTTGAACAAGAATGTGTCTAGGTCTTATGATAATGTACTTCTAAAATTGGGCAAGGTTGGAGGTGGGATATTTTTCATTTGTGTTACGCCTATTGCATCTGGAATAGAAAATCCAAAAGTAACTATGTCAGAAGTTGTATTGTCATTTACTCCTCCATTCATGATGGTGTTTCTTGTGATATGGATATAAAAGATACTCAGGATCTCATCCTCAAATTTTATATCAATCCCTTGGTCAGCATGATAGTATATGTTTATCTACTAATCCTTGGTATTTTTACTGGATGAAAGGTCTAAAGATTCTCTTGAGCTTTCTTTGATTTGATCAAGAAAGCCTTGATAAAATTTTGTAAATATGTTACTTTTTGGAGTACCTAGTTCATGTAGTTCCTTTCCTTCATTTCTTCTTACTAGCTCAACCAATATTTCTTTTACTTTTGTTTCCTTTTTCAAAGCTATTAGTACTTTTTTTGCAAGCTACCTCCTTCGGTTTGTAGTGTTCTCTTCTTCAAGATCCATCCGTATTATGGTATATTATTCAACAAAAATTTTAGTTACTACAGGTATTTGTGGTTTTTTTTTGACAGCAACTTGTGGCTTGTTTAGTAGGAATCTCCTTCAAGAATCTCTTTCTCTCTGCATAAACGTTATACCACTCCTTCAACTATCTTGTCCCTTCCTACACAGGGTTAGTTTTTTCATTTTTGTGTGTTTTAAGGGGTTATTTCAAAATAATTAAAAATGCAAAAATAAAAGGGGTCCAAAAATCAAAACAATAGGAATTTGAAACTTTACTTCTAGAAAGTAATAAGATTATCTACTGAAAGCGGGAAAATTATCCTAGAAAGCATGAAATGAAAGGAGGGAAATTATTATAGAAATTATGAAATGAAAGCAGGGAAATTATTCTAAAAAACTAAAAATGAAAGGAAAAAAATTAAAAGTACACTTTGAAAAAAACATCACTCTTACAGGAAATAAATTCTAAAAATATGAACTATGTAAATTACAAAATTGTAAAGAGGCATTTAAGGCTATGCACTATTTACTTCCAAGAACTTTGACATCTAGCATAAGACACTATAGTGCCCTCACTCGACTTGCATGATTAGAACTATATGTCTAAAAACTTAGACATTTGGCATAAGACACTGTAGTTTCCTCACTTGACTTGCCCGAATGGGTAGAGTAGTGCATTAACCGATTTAAAAAACCAATACTAGATTTTAGAAACAATAATTGACACCCTCCCTGATAATGGCACCAAAATGTTATGTAAACTAATTACCCAGTGATTGCCAGATTCTTGAGTCTGATTAACATTAATTATCAATCTAAGGTGTGTATGCTTTTTAAGGATGTTAGCACTATATATGCATTATTAATTCAGAAATCATCTTGCTTTTCTAGTTGCAGTATAATGAATTTATGTTAAATTCACTAGATATATATATTATAAAACTACTATGACAAAATTATAGAATTAATTCACACTTATGAATCACACATGCATCACACTTATATAATCAAACTAATTAAAATCAACTTACACAACACACTTAAAGATAAAGAGAGTCAAGATCTTCACTACAACTCCTTTCTAGGGGGCCCTTCCTCATTCAGAACTAAGTTCCAATCCTTCTCTTAGAGAATTCACAAACTTCTCACAAAATTAATCTTCTCATTACTCAATTCTATAGAAATTAAAGATTACTATAGGTAGTTATAATATTCAAAGTGCAATGCTACAATTCCAATACTTTCGCTATTATCTATTCAAATTAACTAACTCCTAATCTGATCTAGGTTCTGCCATTAAATAAAGAATGTAGTTTATTAACTCTTAACCAAAAACATTAAACTAAGAAAAATACAAATACTTAGAAACTACCCCAGTCAACCTTCAAGTCGTTAGTAACTGAAGTTACTTATTTTAGGCTTGACTGGGTTAGAGACAAGGAATATTGTTTTCCTATTTTATTTCTTTTTATCTCTTCTCATTATCCTTGTCTTTCTCATCTTTGGTAGCACATCCAATATTTCCTTGCATGTAGGGAATCCATATAACAACTATGATTCTTTCCAACCATCCATTTAGTTCCCAATGATAGCTGGATGTGTCTTTAAGATCTAATCAATCAATAGCTCTATTTTACATAGTGGTTATGGGCAACCTGTAGGTGAAGCCTACAATTGTTACAAGCACTCTATAGTGGCTACATTCAACTTGTAGGTGAAGCCTATAGTTACTGTAGGCACTTTGTAGTAGGTAGGATCAACTTGTAGGTGAAGCCTATAGTTGTTATGGGTAGCCTGCAGTAGCTATGGCTTAGAAAGATTCTATAACCTTTCATGAATGTTTGTTAGATAAAGTCATACCAATATAATTCAATGAAGGAAAAAGCATCAATAATTCATAACATAACAAACAAACACACACACACACACACACACACACACACACACACACACACACACACACACACACACACACACACACACATCAATGTACATATAAAATCATAATTTCATTCATTCATTTGCATAAGTCACATATAATTATGGGATTTACATGGAAATAGACATATATTAAGCATGGATGAGGCTATAAAAGTAAATATTTGATGGCCTCATCAATGATCGTAATGTAAAGAATATACAAATACAACTATTTCATATCAAATTTAATCATGTAATCAAAGTAACATACACCTGTCCCATAAATAACATACGCCATAAAGCTTAAGTAAACAATAGTTAATCAATTTAACAACCATAATAATCCATGAATAAAAGGTTATCAAGATTAGAGAGAAATCAGGATGTGACAATTTTTCTAAATATTACAAAACTTAAAACTGGTTTAAATCTTGTAGTCTTGTTATTATTTTGTGGGTTGAGTCCCCCTAAGAGCTTGCTCAAGGAGTGGGTTCACAACCACTGAAAACCCTATGGATTTAAGCTTGAAGTGGTTCAAAACATGACTACAGTTTCTTTCTTATTTCACTTTGTTAATGTTGACCATTATAAGGCTATTGTCAACCATGGTCTCTAGTTTATTTCATAATAATATTATGGTCTTCTCTCATTAGATTAGGGATTTCTAAGTCTTCAAGCAAGCAAAGCTCAAAATCCTAGTCTAGATTGAGTTCCCAGGTTTTCTCATGCCTCTTTGGGGATTTATTGAGTAACTCATAATAATGTTTTGGCCTCTCATAGTGACTATAGGCTACAAGCTATTATGTATTGACTCATAGGTGGTCCAATATCTAGTTTCTCTACTCTGAATGATAAACAAGCCATGCCCTCCACCACTAAAGCACCATCATTTCATGACAATCACCATTTTGTTCTAAAAATCTATGGCTCTCATATCCCAATCATCATAACCCCATTATAAAATGATATTGATGCACATAGAGGAAAATGTGGTGTCATTTGATTTCAAAACTATGCTCAGTTGGTCCCAAAGTCCCTCTCCTTTAGAAAATAGAGAATATGTTCAAGAAAAACAACATTCCTTCCAAATGAGTGACTTTTTGCATGAAAACTGGATAAAACTTGCCTTTACTAATAAGTTCTCAACCCTCAAGGATATCAAAGAGGGAAATAACATGCACCTTGATGTTTCACCAAAATAGTTTACTCTTTGAACATTCATGGCCTTACTGAACCAACCCATAGGTACACAATTAGGGAATATTATCATAACTTTCATGATATGAAAGTGATGTGTTTGTAAGAGTTGAAATTTCTATATTTCTTCTTCAATTTTTTTCTCATACAATTTGTCCATGTGCACTTTATGAAGTGTCTAATATTGATCCTAGACATGGAAGATTCATCACTATTAGAACCATAGCTTTCAAAAAAATACTATTTCCTAGGGATTTGATCCTATCCACTGGGTGGTGTGGACCCTTTTATATATTGATGATTGGCTTCTTGGGTTGGATAGATTTATGTTTCTAATGACATCATCAAAAGAGATCTATTATGGAGATGGTTGGTAGACTCACTTCCCTAAGCTCACTAGATTCTCTTTGGTGATTTAAACATGGTGTAATCCAATGAAGATAAATAAGGTTGTTTTCCTATGTGTTGGTTTACTATGAAGTGAGAAGAATGGTTCTAAATGTGTAATAAGCTCAATCTATATGATCCAAATAACCAAATAATGGGTTATTCTGGTCTATTAGGCAAGGTTTCCCCTTGGCTCCCTCTCTCTATGTGCTTGTTATAGAAGGGTTCAACTACCTTTTGACCAACTTGTTATGGTTAGTTTTACACACACCAAATCTAAGTGGGGTGATAAACTCACCCAACCTTTCCTGAAAGGAAGGCTTGAAAGCAACTTCCCTAATGTTTATATCTACTAGGTCATGGTAGACTAGATCTCACTTAGTTGGTCATTGTAAACTATTCCATACAAGGGACCTATTTGGGATAAAATTCAAATAAATAATGAGGAAATTTAGTCTTTTGGATTTATTGCCTAACAAAACAACAAATGGATTTCGTATGAGGATATAGCTAACTTAATACATACTCATTGCATGCACATCTTCAACAACGCAGAAACGAAAATGAAAAGGTTCTACAATCAACATGAAACTTGTAAACACAAATTAAAATTCAAGTTGTTTTACCTACTCTAACAGAGATATTAAAAAAAGAGAAAAGGAGGAAGGAAAAAAAGAATGTAAGCCTATTTTTTAAGGAACACATACTTGATTCATTTGATTAGATACAACCATACTTGAGTAATATACATGTAACCATAAACAAAGATGATGCTAGAGTCTGTGAATAAGTCATATATGAAGAAACAAGATCAAAACCACCATATACATGCATAGGTAATGAACAATAGTCTTCAAACCCTTTAAATTTAAATATATATTTGCAAAACAATGTTTGGATCTCACCCTTCTTAGTTAATATATAAAAAAATGTTTAGAATAATTTGATTATAGAAAAAAACTAAGAAACAATAAAATTGCATAAACAGAAGAGGAAAAGCTCATTGATCTACTACCTAACTACTCTATCCTATCAGTTGATAAATTAACCAACCCTTATTCAATCAAAGCTCTAGTCTTTTATAATCAAGGAAATATAATCAGGTCATTAACCCACCCACTGACTAATGGTTGTTAGAATTAAAGAGATTTCACCATTTGAAATTTGAATCCTTGAAGATCTTGCATAATCTAGAGAAAAAAAGGACCAAGACAATGCCAATTGATCCATGAACTAAACTCGAATGACTCAAATTGTTCTAACACTCATCAAGGAACTTAGTTAGCCACCATATATTCAATAGGGATCATGATTGAGTAAGACAAATTTTTGTCTCTTATGTTCTTGAATTGAATTTTCATGGCCAAAAGTCCATGAGATCCATAAGATTGCCTAGTTGGCCATGCTCTACACTATAAACATAAGTATACAAGGGCATGTGGCATATACCAATGAGTAGGAAATCCAAATACAAGAAACAAGATGTTTCTAATGACTATATTATCATTAGTTCCATTATATATATGGGCTATTGAGTTTATGGGTCTCATCAAGCCTAAAAATAAAATAATTAATGTGTTGCTTATATTAATTGGTATAAATTATATAAAAAGATAGACTAAGGTAAATACTATAAAAATATTTTACCACAAAAATACTAGATAAGTTCTTGTATGAAAATATCATAACTAAATTTTATTTCCAACTTAGTATCATAAGCCATAAAGGAAAGCACTTCATGAATACAATAATCAAATAATAACATACAATAGCAGTAAACCATATCATCCATAGGAAAATGACGCCAAGCATTATTTAAACAAGGTTTTGGATAAGACATTAACAAATATTGGTGACATATAAACTACCTACCAGGACACCAAGATACTTATAGTACTCTATACTTACCACATAACATAAAAGTTACTCAATTAAAAATAGTATCTGTAATCATACTTCCCATGGCCCTACTCCTCTCTATGATTACATATCTACTCTTCATGTATCCTTCCAGTCATTATGAGTCCTATTTGATCATAATAAATAATTTAGAGTTTTCCCCTAATTTTGAGCACCCTTATATGCCTTCTTACCCTCTTGGTTGCCCTATATGAGGTCCAAAAATGCCTCATTATCTTCTTATTGGTCATTAGATAGTTTATTATCTTTATCTTTTATTGCCTCTTGATCCCCTAGAGTCCTCTTGGACCTTCTTGGATCTCAGTTGGACATCTTGGAAGCCCTTCACCTCTCTTGGTTTGTTCTTGATTCCTAGGAGTTTCTCACCTCTCTTGAGCTCCTCTACTACATGCCACATGGTTCCTCAACTCTCTTTAACTCTTCCCCTTGGAGATACACATAATTACAATTTATTTCAACCTATATTGGTTTAGTTATTACTTAGTTGTTCCTACCTACACTATTGCTTGCTATTAGTTCCTTCTTTTGGCATTGTACCTTATTTGTGCACTTGGATTAGCCTTTACATATATTTCTTGTTACTACTTCACCTCTCCTAGATTGTTGATAGTATATTGGATACATCTCTACACTACAACTCAGTCTTCCTCCACATTGGATCAAACTTGGACTCATGATTGGTAGAATTCTTGTATTGTGTTTGAGCTCGATATGAGGGCACTTTGTTATACAAAGTGAAACTCCATTGTTGTAGTTTAGTATATAGGGTTTATAATTTTTATGATAGTTTAGCTCATTTTGAACATGTTTTAGAGTAGTTGTTGAAGTTTATTCATTATCTTAAACTTGAAAACATCGTTCCCTTTGAAAATGTCTTTCTTTGCTTAAACTGCTTCATTGTAGATTTTTGCATTACTTGGAGTTTTTACTCGTGTTCAAATAGCTTTGTTTGTTTGAATAAAATGGAATTCCCTCACTTAATCACATGCTAGAGATAGTTTCATTTTGACAAAGGCATTAGCTTAGGTTTCTGAAATTATATGCTCTCTTTATCTCTATCTCTCTATTGAAGACATCATTTCCTTTCCAAAATTGTCTTTCAATTCATAGGATTGCATGTTTCTAAAATGTATTTCATGCTTGGTAATGTTATCTTATTAAAATATATTACTTTTTCATTCTTTATGCATTGAATGTTACCCACTTATTTCTTGATTTACTATGGTTATACCTATTTTAGATACATGTATCCTTTGTGCACTTGATCATACTAGCCCTAACCTGGTTTACAAGTCTACCTATAGTTTGGTGCAATCTTGCAAACTAGATACCCTATATAGGTTATGAATATCCCATAGCATCCTAGAGACTATTAGCCTTCTAAGTGTTTTCTTAAGTACCCTATGTACCCCCCTACTAAACACTAGTGGTTACATTTAGATTCTTAGAGCTACATTATAGCATGCCTAGTGGGACCCTCACATATGGTCTCATACTAGTTATATCCCATTTAGAACTCTCCTAGCCAACTCCCCTCTATTAGCTATTAGGATTTTCTTTTATTTGTGTTTTGGCTCTTGCCTTGGTTGTTTTATCCTACTTTGGTTTTGTGTTATTCTCCCTATTGGTTCTCTATATGTTTGCCTTTCCTATTATCCCCCATGTTGCTCTTGCTTCATTGCATCCATGGTTGGCCTCCCACCCTTGAGACACCAATCCCATTAGATTTAGGGCCCTATCCCTAAGCTCAATCATGAGTAGGTTGTGGCTGCAATGGAATGTCATAGACACCATAGGATCTAGGAGGTTCCCTCGACCCAACATGGTGATATAGACCCTCTCATGTTATATAGGGAACAAGATTAGCAGGCCCATAACCAATGGACTTGGTCCCCTTTTCACCAGTTCAAGCTTCATTCATCTAAGGATATTTCCCCTTAGACTCATGTCATTATTCATTCACCCATTATAAATGTTGAGGACCCCCATGTGTGACTAAGGCCTAATGAGCTACATGTGATCATAGATGATTGTTGTAGATGCCTTTAGGTGAATGAAGTACACACTTATCCCCCTAAGAGTAGGCAACATGCTTCCTCTAGAGATAGAGATTGCACCCATTTAGTTTTTAGTGCCTCAACTAGCTCTCATGTGAGTTCCCTAACACTTTCTCAGCAAGAGACTCTATAATAAGAACCCTTGCATGTCCATATTGTGGGATACAGGTACTCAACTAGATGATAAATATTCATCATGAGGAGTCTTTCCATCCTCCTAATCCATCCTTTAGAGTCTCAGATGAGTGTGTTGATTTTGACCACCACCTATGGACTAGAGATCTATGGGATGCTTATCCTAAGCACCAGTGCCCTCAGGTTGACCCTCATCTGATGCCACATGATCATCACCATAGAGACCCAAGTCACCATGACCATTTTCATGAGTATGCCACATCATCCCATCATCCCATAGGGAATAATATCCATCTTGTGGTCGTTCCCCACCCTGTGGTAGGGATGATTTCTAGCATGAGTGTCTCCCATACCAAGATCCACCTTGGCATCATCCCTTTCATGACTAGGGTTGTGATGAGGCCTATTAGCATAGGTAACATCATCATCTCCATGAGCCTCTACCCAAATCTCATCACCAACCCACTATCAACTATGCCTATGAGGATCTCCATAAGAATCCTCTACTCCCTTGGGTGCATGCCATTTCCCTTCCTACTCCTATCCCTGAACTGCCTAAGTTTAATGGGACTCAAGATGCTAGTCCCATAGAACATATCATAGCATTTATGATGGCATGTATGGATTGGGAATAGGATAAAGGCATGATTTTTAAGCTCTTCACTCATTCCTTGAAAGTTGAAGCTCTTGTTTGGTTCCAAAATCTACTTCTAAATTCTCTCTCTAGTTTTCAACTCCTTGTGGATGAATTCCTTGAGTACTTTGATATATCTAGACTATTTAATCTCAGCATCCAATCACTTACCTCTATGGTGTATGCCAAATATGAGTCAAACTTTGATTTTGTATAGGTGCCACTTAATCATCCATACATGCAAAATAAGGTTCTCAAATGATCAAATTTATGATATGTTCATGCAAGCATTGAGGAAGGAGGTTCACCTCGAGGTCCTCAAGCATGAGCCCACCTCATATTATGAAGTTTTTAATTAGTGTTTGAAGATTTCATTCATCAAGGTGTGTATGAGCATGTACCCTGTGCTAACTCAAAAGTTATCCTCTTTATGCGATTGTAACTGTAACATGATCGGCAATGGTGTCATCGATTATCCTCTCGAGAAGAAGGACAAGAAGGATAGTTGTGAGGTAAATGCTCTAAGTAAGAAGCCCATTGAAAATAAGGCCTTAAAATAAATCACAACAAAAATACAAATGGTGTTTCCTTATCACCCTACCACGTTTTACAATTTCCATCAGATGAAGGGCCATAATTATGCAAATTATGTTAACCAAAAGTCTGGTGTGCAAACCTCAGCTCCACTTCAGATTTGTCTTCTTATGGAACCCATCCACAAATTGAATGTGTTTAAAGTGCCTTTATTAGAAAATGATAAGGAGGAGGAGGAGAAGAAAAAAATTCCAAGGCTAAGGCCCATCATTCCCCATCTTGCTTCTCTACCTCTTCTAACTTATCTTCCCAGGCTAACCCAAGAGGGAAAACTAAGCATGCAAGTAGTAAGGTATTTGCTACTATTGACATAACCTTTATTGGGTATGAGTGCTTTGGTAATATGTGTTTGGGTTGGGTCACCAACCTTGTCAGAGATATTAGTGGTGTTCGGCCTCCTGCCCAACCCACAGGGGTAGGGAACCCGAAATTTAGATTGACTTTTAGTGTAAACATCCCTCCCCAGGTTAGACATCAGCCTTACTATGTCATAGAGGAATTACAGGGCCTCTCAATTGGGATCTCCATTTCAAAACTTCTTTGCCTTTGCCTTGAGCAAAAGTGTCTCATATCTTTAATGAGTTTGGTCTCTCTCACTGAGGGTCCTATATGGGATGATGTTGAAATTTTTTTAAACTCCGAACATTACGATCACCCTCGTCCTCTCACATTATCTTTCAACCCTACCTCTTTGCTAGATGCTTTGGTTCTTATAAAGAGGGATTAATTCCCCCTCTCCATTGAGACCTCTATTGATGATTGTCATGTCAAGAGATGCATCATTTATGAAGGAGATACATTAAATATCATGCCCCTGCATGTGTGTTCAATGAGCTTTAGATTAGTTGAAAGAAGCTTCTATGATTCTCTGCCTTAACTCTGTTAGTTTTAATAATGACACAGTGGTTGTACTAGTGGGAAATATGAAGATCTCAGGTCAAGTTTGGCCCTAAGATAGTTAAGATTCATTTTTGTGTGTTATACTTGGATCTCTCATACAACATAATCCTTGGCCATGCCCTTGGACCGTTACCATGCAAGCCATTAGCATGTGGCAATGTTTTGCATGGTTTAGTTTATGCATGAAGGTGAGGTTCATATCATGGAGGTTGACCCAATTCTTAGAGCATTACTTTATGCAAAGGCAAAGCACTTAGGTGAGGCTTTGGATATCTCCTCATAGGGTTATATGGACTCCCACACACCCCCTACTTCTAAGTCTCACTTTTTCAAGGATGAACATTGTGATCCATCTAGGTATCAATCATCATTCACTCCTTTAGAGTTTGGCATACATCGAACAACTCTCTCTCTTACCCCACATCTCTAAGGTGACTCTTCGCTTCTCAAAGACCTCTTTTGAGATGTCTCCATGAATGTTGAGCTTCTCCTTTCTTCATGCTTCTCCCATCAGAGTATTAACTCTCTCAATGCATCTCCTACATAGATTGTTAGAGTCTCTAAGTTTGACCTTGAGTGCTATTCCATCCATGGTATAACATGTAACCTGATCAATGAGAGGAAAGCTTACAAGAAGCTCATGCCCATGTATCATACGTGTCTCTATTCTATTACTTGTTTGGGTTTAGAGGTATTGCTCACTGAAAATGACCCTACCTTCATAAATCTTATGTTTTGGGTCATGACTGGTTACCTAAGGATGTGGATTCTCCATCTCTTTCTTCCCACCCTTTCCCTATTTTTTGTCCTCTTCATAGGCTAAGTAGTGGCTTATCTTAGGGGTAGGCCTCTAGTTAAGGTGAAGTAGTGGCATTCCCTTAGGGTTAGGTTTGGGCCTAGGCCTATGGTGTTTTGATGAGCCTCAGAGTGAACACCCTCTGGAGGATCTAGTTTGGTGGATTTCCCCTCTCATGGCATCCATCATCAGACCTTATGGGTCTCTATATCCATTTGGCTTATATGCTCCTCCTTAGATGCACCTTGAGATATAAGTAGAGTCTTTTGCTTCTTTTAGTTGGTTAGGCTACTTCTTACTGGTAGTTATCCCTCTACTAAATCCCTCTCCCTCTTTCATTATGGTTCTTGTAGGTGTGGGTTTGAGGTTATGGTTACTTAAAACTTGTTATAGTCTTCACTAACTAGTCTTCATCCCTTCATGGACATCTTATGACCATTCGTCACCTTGTCCCATAGTCAGTGTTGGTCTTTTCCCCTTGATTATGACTTGATTATGTTTTTTTTCTCCCTTATACAACTCACTTGTCCTACTCCATGTTGAGATGATCCTTATATAGTATCCTTTTACATCCCTGACCCCCATTATGGTGCACCTACTAGTGGTGATTCCCACTAATATTGGAAGTTGAGGCAACCTAGGGCCCATTGATATCACATGGATTATCAATGACTCATGGGATTATGAGCTTGTTGTAATTGTTTACCTCCTTACCAATAAGATTAATAATGCAAAAAAGTATTACACAATCATCAGTGCTTTGATCGATGCTTGTGTGCTAAGCATGCACTATGTGTAGTTATTCTCTAACTCACTCTTAGTCATGTCTCATCTCACTATTTTTTGGTCTATCCTTAAATCTGAGTTTCTCCTACTCTTTGAGGTGGTATATGATTTTCTCTCATCCTTTGAGGACATTTGGGTCACCCATATCCCTCGTGGGGAGAACACTAGAGTTGATGCTCTAGTGAATGTCATTCTGGATTTTATAATTTGAAATTGATTTCAGTAATGTCCCTTCATTGTAGGAGCTAAAGTTGGAGATGAATTTGGATTTGGATTATGCAACATTTATACTCTCACCCATAAATCATGTTGTCAACTTCTTTTGCCATCATCTGTATCTATTAAGTATAGGTAATGTTCTCTTTTACCATTATAGTTATTGGTTTACTTTGATTTTATGTGGATTCTAGGTACTACACATCACTCCTTGTTCATTCAAAAACTAACTGCTTGTATCTCGAGGGCATACGTAATCATACTTCTCATGAGCCTACTCCTCCTTATGATTATATATCTGCTCATCATGCATCTTACTAATTATGTGAGTCCTATTTTATCTTGCTTAATCATTTAGTGTTTTCCCCTACTTTTGAGTACCCTTCTAAGCCTTCTCACCCTTTTTTAGACCCCTAACATTCATCTAGGCCTTCTTGGGCCTTTTTGGGCTCTGTAGGGCTCATTTCATAGCTAATTTGGACCATTTTTGGCATAATTTAGCCTAGGCCATAGTATTCATAGGCACTATTCATGGTGATTATTCATGATGACATGGCCTGATGGTGATGTGTATGGTTAGCGATGTGGCTTGTGAGTGATGTGATTATTGGTGATGTGGTAGGGGCCCATAAAGGGTATCCCATGAGTGATCCAATTCATGTAATGGGAGTGGGGCATTAAACTCCACCAAGGCACATGGGTTTGTCCTTGGTAGTCACATGGGTGGTGTCACATGGTGAAAAATACAAAAGGGTTGGTGTGGGTTGAATTTCGAAGAGACCCCATGATTCCCATGTGTGGAGGAAGTTAAAAGATTATTGAAAGCATCTTTTGGACTCATATGGTCATATGGAGAATAAATATAAGTTGTTTACTATTCCTATTTGTCCTCACTTGTGGAGTGGGAGATAATGTTTGGAGCCATATGAAAGTGGCTTGGATCTTGTCTATAATAAATAGACCACTTTATTTACCCTTGCACATGAAGATGGATATCTTTTGATGAATATTATTCACCCTACATATAATATGGAAAATATATTTATGCCACTAAATGCTATTAATAAGCATGAATCTCTCTTTGTAATTCATCCACTTAATGGATCCATGCAAGCCTTGGGCTTGTATGTTTAGAGGTTGGATCCTGTAGGCTAGATTATGCTTAGTTCATAACCTAAATGCTTTAGGTGTAATCATTTAGTGCTTTGTATGGAAGAACATAAGTAGTTGGTATGGAGAAACTATTGTAGAAGAGAGTGATGTTGAATTATTAATGAAGTTTAGAAACTACCATTTTTCTCATGGTTTTTCCTTTTACATTACAAGGTTTTCACGTAATCTTTGTGTAATGTGTCCTTTTGCTTGACTTTATTTTTTATATCTTATATTTTGAATTTAATTTCTTTCATAGTAGGAAATTTATTCCTAACATGTGGTATTAGAGCCTATGTATATAGACTTCAAGTGGGAGAATGTTTGGATGTAAAGTCACTATTCATGAATCATTATTCACAAGCACTATTCATGGTCATTATTCATGATGATGTGGCTTAATGGTGATGTGGATGGTTAGTGATGTGGCTTATGAGTGATGTGGATGATTGATGATTGATGATGTGGTAGGGGCCCATGGAGGGTACCCCATGAGTGATTAGGTTGATGTGATGGGAGTGGGGCATAACACTCCACCAAGGCACATGGGTTTGTCCTTGGTAGTCACATGGGTGGTGTCATATGGTGAAAAAGACAAAAGGGTTGGTGTGGGTCAAATTTATAAGGAATGCCATGATTACCATGTGTGGAAGAAGTCAAAAGACAATTGTAATCATCTTTTGGACTCATATGGTCACATGGAGAATAAAGATAAGTTGTTTACTATTCCTTTTTGTCCTCACTTGTGGAATGGGAGACAATTTTTAAAGCCACATAAAAGTGGCTTGGATCTTGTCTATAATAGATGGACCACTTTTTTTACCCTTTAAAATGAATACATACAACTTTTTATGATCATTATTCACCCCACATGGAATGTGGTGAATTTGTTTATGCCACTATTCATCCTTTCTCCTCTCTCTTTTTCTTTCTTTTTGTAAATTCTATTAATAAGCATATGCTATCTTTGTAATTCATCCACTTAATGGATCCATGCAAGCCTTAGGCTTGCATGCTTGGAGGTTAGATCCTGTAGACTAGATTATGCTTCATTCATAACCTGAATGCTTCAGGTATAATCATTGAAATCTTTGTATTGAAGCACAGAAGGAGTTACTATGGAGAAGCTATTATAGAAGAGAGTGATGTTGAGTTATTAATGAAGTCTAGAAGCTACCATTTTGCTTGTGGTTTTTCCTTACACATTGAAAGGTTTCCATGTAATCTCTATGTAATGTGTCTCTTACTTGTATTTATTTTGTATAACTTGTATTCTGCATTTAATTTCTTACACATTAGGAAATTTATTCTTTACATGTGATATCATAACCATGGTGAAAAATTCCAAGTGTGAGTGTTGTCTATTATTGGTTGGTTGTGTGCAAGGTGAAGCTACTATGATAGGAGGAGAGACTTCTAATATCTTCATGTTGATGAAGATATTTTTAAGAAAAATGTTTTTATTTTTGATAGGTATCTCTTGGTGAAAATTATAATATCTTCATGTTGATGAGGATAAGCCCACAAATGCGTGGACAGTTGGATGAGTGTTGGCTAGATATTTTGTAGGCTAGCAAAAGTACCTAGGTAGTCATAGAATTAAATCCCCTTCATTTAATAGTGAAGCTTATGCATTTTTATGCTTATGTACTCAAACTATTCACACTTTCAATTATTCATAGTTTATACAAATCATGTACAAGTTATCTTATTTTTAGGTATTACTTTAATCACAAAGTTCATGAACCATAACAGAGTATTTTTTAGTAAGTTACTGATTTAGATAATATGTAAAGAATTTTTGAGAATAGAGAATGAAATTACTAGAATATGTTATAAATAAAGAATCTATACTTCAAAAAAAGTAGTTTTACAGAGCTTATTATATGCATACAAAGTAGATTAACATTCAAGGTATGATAATTGTTTTAGCAAATGATTAAGAAAAAATAGAATTTATGATCAAATTTAAGGATAAAACAAAGTTTACCATTTTAATCCTCAAAAATGCACCAAAAGATCTCCTTAGATGTAAAGTTCCTCAGAAATTGACTTTCTTCTTATTCACTTTAAACCAAGTTCATAGAATAACATATAGAAATCTAAACACAAAGTTTTAGATTGCTTAAACTTTCTTGTACAACAGTTACAATTGCTTTTCCAAAAATTGCCATCCTTTTACATGTAGGCCTTCATTCATACTTATACCATTTCAGATATAAAAAATAATTAGGAGACAACTCCTTGAATTCCCATGTTCTAAGATAAATTATAAAAACCATTGAGAGACATCCTCTTAGAATTTATCTTATGTGGTATGCAATAGTTAGTGACATGTATCTCCTCTTAGTTTCACTATTTTGATAAAAAAAAAAACTTCCTTGCATGTTGCATAGAGCTCGCTCAAGTAATTTTTTTTTACAAAATGACTTCAAGTAATGGTATCTAGACAAGTTACTTGAGTCTTACATTTTACAAAGAAACTTACTTTTACAAGTAACTCCTTTGAGTGACATTACTTACAAAGTAATTAATTTAAATAAAATTACTTCCAATACATTTCTAAAGAAAATAAAAGTTGTTGAGAACAGAAACAATAACAATCATTCTAATTTATGAACTTTTAATATGCACTTTCCCTATACTTGATGTGTTGAGACATCATGAACTGAATGATTGTGTCATTTGACTTCGCAACTAATTGCCTTTCTGTTTCCAATCTCAACATCTCATTCTCTAGCTTCTTGTAATATCCTTTCACCTTCTCAAGTTTGGGCTCAAGCCTCTTGACCTATTGTTGACTTTTTATTAACTCCTTTATAGATTTTGTTGTGAATATAGTCATGGCCTTTTCAATTAATTGCTTGAATTGATGATGTAATTACACATACATCCTTGTCAATTTTTTAGACCAAACATTCATAAGGTCAAAAATGCAATCCTTGAGATCTACTTTTATGTTTCGAGCATCTTCTTCCAAAGTCATTATTTCTTTAAGCATTGCTCTAAAAATGCACATGTGAAAAGAGATGATGTGTTCTTCTTGACTTGTTTTCATTATTGATCCTTCTAGAACAATATTTTTTCAATTAAAATATTTTCACTTAAGGCATTTATTCATTTGCGACTTTCATGTTGAAATTCATATATTCCATTTTCACTTTCAATCTCCTTCATCACTATTTTCAGTTGTGCCAATTTATTCTCAATATCGGATAAAGTGCCTAAGATCTGGGGAAACCATTTTTGTGTAGTTTGTAATATTTTCTCTATCTATTTATCAACTACTTTGGCCTTGTCACTAGTTTCCTCTACTTTAATTATTATTTGCTGATTAATTATATCTCTTGAAAGTAATGATTACTGAGGATCAGATCTTGCCACTTTGGCAATTATTTCACAAAACTTAAAAATTTATTCCTTTAACTTGGCCTTATAGCCTTCTCTTTTTAAATCTTCTAAAAAAGAGTATTGATAAGGGTTTGCATGTCCTGCTTTAGGCCCTCTGCAGTGACTTCTCTAAGGGATAGCTTTGTAATTGTTAAATCTTCTTTAGTTATTTCACCTTTATGTTTACCCTATGGAGGAACTGATATCTCTATAATTTTTTGACCTGAAGGCTCAATTATCAATTTAAAAGTCACTCTAGCAATCTTGGGCTTTTTACCGTTACAATCAAGACTCTTAAAAGTTACAGGTATATCTCCTCCAAGTTAATTTCCTCTTTTGACTCAATTTCTTTATAATGCCAACCATAAAGAAAAATTTGTACTAGTGGAAGTGGCTGAATGTACTACCATTTGATGTTGATTATTTATCACCATTATCTCTTGAGAAGGAACTTCCTTTGCATCTAGAATACCTTGAACAACATTGGAGACTATTTATTTATCTTTTTCTTTCTATTCATCATTTTCTTTCTCTACCTCTTTTTCTTTCTCTACCTCTTTCTCTTCTCTAGTGGTTTTGCCCTCACGTTCAACTATTACTTCTTTTTATGATATCTTCTAAGATGAGATTACTTCTCCAATAGTTACCTACTCTAGATATTTTTTGGTATAAATAGGAAGAATGGTGGGATAATCATCAAAAGGAGGTGAAGGAGGAGTATAATGTGGAGAATATGGGAGTGTAGGAGGAACATCAATCTCCTTATGAATAGGTTTCTCAAGAGGCTTGAAGCTAGGAGTCTTTGGAAGTGGCATGAGTGTGGATGGGTCTATCTCTTTCACTACTGGTTGTATGTTCTTCATCGGTAATGAAGATTAATATGCGATGGGTATGGTAGAAATAGGAATGGTATAAGGAGGAGTGGTAAAAGAGACCAGAGGAGATGCAGGTTTAACTAGCTAAATTGGCTCCTTTTGTTTTATCAAGGAGTATGTATCATCAAAATTCTTCTTGAGTTTCAACTTCTTATGCTCTTGTCTAATTTTTCCTTGCATTGCTTTCTTCTTATGACTTATTTGTCTAATTATTATCATTACTAACTCCTTCATGTAGTAGCCCTTACCAAAAAGCCATGTTGAATTCATAACAAGAACCATTGAAGTTATCTCAATAATAGTCTTTAATTGATTCTTATTGAAGTGAAATTCTATTATTATAGCATTACCTCCTCCCATTACATGATAATAATTATGAATTACTTGCCCATCATCTTCCTTGTCTTCAAGAACTATAGCCAAATCAAAATAAGGAATCTACTCAATAGTCATCATGCTATTATCTCTTCTTCTTACTTCAAATTCATCTTTGAAATCAATCCATATGTCTTCAAGTGTAGGTATATGCATATATTCAAGATAAAATGTGTTTTTTGTTATGCCTCTACAATCAAAATTTGTTCTAGCTTCAAAATGTGATTGATTGTAGTTATGATACATCTCTATTTGTACATTTTTGGCTTTTTAAATACTTGCACAATAACAATGGCCAGTAACAATAAGAAAACCAATTAAAGAATATTGTACTTTAGATTAAATATCATGAAATTTCACTAGCTATCTACAAAACTCCATAAAAATCCACTTATCACTAGGGCACCTTGGCAATTTTACTGGTGTCCCTGTGAAACCACCAACTTTGATATAAGTGAAATTCAAGAATTAAATGAAAATGCATCCAAAATGAGAAATTGCATCCTAAGTTTCATCAAATACTCTCCTAGCCTTTAAAGAAACATTCAATTTACAAATTAATTCATAAAATAATGCATCATTTACCCTCTTATAATGCTTAAAATATTAAGAAAGAGTCAATTTAGGGTAATATTCATAGATGGGCTCTATTACCAACATCCCTTTTATAGTCAGCCTAAAAAAGGCTCCATTAGATGCTACTATATATACTAAATATGAAGTCATTTTGAAGTCAAGAATCTGTAATACATTACTTAGCTGATGGTCAATGTTGTCACTTATCATTCTTGACCATTCAATCATAGTAGAACTATTGACATCAATAGCCCTTATGTAAGCATACATCCAGGTGGAAAATTTCTTGGCATTATTCTCTCCATTGATTGTATACAATAATTGGGTGATGTCATCCACTTCTTGGACCAAGTTATATCTCACTGTTTGCTTTGTAAATCTTGAGGGTTGCTTTGGTTTATTTAGATAAGTTGAAGTCCTTATCTTGATGCAATCTATTGTCTTATTTTCCCATTGATTTTTAGATTTTTCCATTAATACAATGAACACTTTAGGTTTTGTTGGGATATTCAAATAGTAGTTGAAATATTGAACATCTAATCTAATCACCACATTTCTTATAGTGTCTTTAACTATCCTAGTGAGAAAATCATAAATATTTAGCATATTCTAGGACAAATTTAGGGAGTTATGCAGAGCTTGAGAAAGTTGCAGCTTGTAGGATTCCACTGTTTATCATTGCTTACATGAGTGGTGTTTTGACTATGGATTTATATCTTTCTAATACGTCATTTATGGAAACATGTCCCATGTCAGTATCACTAATTTCATATAACTTGGATGCAATGCATGACTTAATGGGATATCCCTTACATTCATACTTCATCTTTGCTTCCTTTGACTTCTCAGCTCTCTTTGCCTCTATCTTCCCTTTCCTACTTGTCCCTAGAAATTCTTAAATTACAATCTTAGGATATTATTCATTCATATTTGATTATACTTCTATTCTTGACATTTATTGTGACTAACACTGGAAAGACTTGGTAGATGTTCTTAAAAACTTAGTAATTGTTCCTACTGGTTTATAAAAGGTTAAACAACTGAGTTAAGTTATTGTCTTATGTAACAATCCTAAAAAATATTTACGTATAAGTAGTAGTAAACCTTGAATACTCCAAGAAACTCATTTTAAGTAACAATGTGTCATAACTCTGGGATGGTCTAGGTATTATGCAAGTATTCAGGGTTGAAAACCTTGAGTAAGTGGCAAGCATTTAAAACTCTGGGCTTCTTTGGGCAAGTTATTAGGTTTCTTTGGGAAAGTTACTTGGGTTAGAAAACTTGATAAAGTAGAATCCAGAGGTAGTAAAAACTCTAGGTAATCAATGCTCCTTGGGAACACTGTGCAATATGGGATCAATTGTTCAGGTTTGGGACTCTGAGTAAGTAACAATTTGTTCAAAATTTGGGTAGATGATCTAGGTCAAATGCTATGTTGTTGCATAAAAGATTCAATGTCTTGGGATTTTGTTCAATATTTTCACATGCAAAATGTTTTTGAATAATTTTACAAGGTTTTAAACAACATCATGTATGTAAAAATGACAAATAATAGCAAGCAAAACAAAAAAGACAATAAAACCTTTAAAATAATGAATGAAATTTACCTGAGGAAAAAACAAGATAAACACCCAAAATAGGATCATGAAAATAAATGGGAAATAATATAAATACCTTGACTTCAAATGGGTTATGAATAATTTTCTCCAAAATCACTCTAGAAGCTCAAATAGTGTCACTCAGGATTCATAGGGGCAACAGCTAGGTCATGTAAGTGACACGTGAGATGGAGGCCACATAAGCACTTTGATGATCATCAAGTTTCATGGACTACTTTTCTTAATTTGGTCTTTGAAGTTAAGTAACTCTAAAACCCTAATTTGGTCTAAGCTTATGAATACTTCGAACTTGTAAACCCTTATTGCTTTTAATTGTGACTTTAATCAAATGAAGTAACTTTGAAACCCTGGGTTATTTTAATTAGTGCTTTGTGGGTTTTTGAAACTACTTTACTCAAATTTGATGACGAAAAAAGTCATTACACAATTTTTATTCAATTTGAATGGTGTAACTCAGGTTTATAAAGACAACTTACTTCAAAGGGAATAAGTAAAGTAACTTTGAGAACCCAAGTTGGCCTAGAAATGAGTCCAAACACATAGTTTTTTTAATCTCTTGGAGGAAAAATGGGTTTTATGATGATGACTCAGGCCAAATAATTTCTGACCTTCTAGAGCAATTTAAAACCATGATAATGAAAGCAATCACAATGAAAACTACTAAATTCATCTTATTTAGGGGACCGAGTTTTGACAAGGCTAACTGACTCACATAGAATAAAAGATAAAAAATTTAAATAGGGGTAACACAAAATTTCCAAGTGTAAAATTTTAGGGACACCAACTGGCTCTGACTGAGGGCATCTTTGTTTCTATCAAAAAGAATGAAACAAGGATGAGATCCTAGTATATGTGGTTTTGAGTCTTATCTATTGGTTATGGAGTCATGTAAAAATCAATCATGAAAAAATTCAAAACAAACAAACAGAAAAAAGAAAAAACAATTGTACAAAATAAAAATGGAGATCTTAGTTGTATACATATAGGTGATACCTTGTTGCTTAGTTTTTGTAAATCTTCAAGTGCTACCCATTATAAGGCAAAAATAGTTCAATTCCATCCTTATAAGATAGGATGAAGCTATCTTTTTCAACAACTTTCTTTATTATGAAAGGTCATTTCCATAGTGAATCAAATTTGTTGTGCATCCTTTTTGGTTCATTTCGCTTATCCCACAACATGACCAAGTCACCAAATTCAAACTTTCTTTCTTGACCCTTTTTATCAAAAATATTTTTTACTTTCGTCTAATGATCAGCTAAATATTTAACAACTTGAGCACGCACTTCTTTTAGTTTAGATTAAAACATAATCTTCTTCTCAAGTGAATCTTCATAAGTTGCATCTTCAATAGCCTTAGATAGTTTTAAAGTAGGCAACTCTATGGTGATAGGTATTTCAACATCTATTCCATATAATAAATAAAATGGTGACATGCCAATGGATTTCTTTGGAGTGATTTTGTCAACCCACAATGCATCAAATAGCTTCTTGTGTCAGGTACATTGATTATCATACACTAGCTTGTGAATGATAATCATCAAGTTCTTGTTACTTGATTCAGCTTGACCATTCCCCCAAAGATAGTAATTTGAAGAGTGAACTAATTTTATCCCATGTAAATAACATAAATGAGTTAGTTCAGTTGAATAAAACCTAGTTACATTATTTGTCACTATCTTGTGAGGAACACCAAACCTCACTACAATGTTTTCCTTGATAAAATCACATACAACTTCAGAAGTGGCTTACTTGATAAGAATGGCTTCTACCCACTAGCTAAAGTAATTAGTGGTAGTTAAAACATAAAAATGGCTAACACTTGAAGAGGGATTCAATATGCCAATAAAATTTATGCCCCACTAGTGGAAAGTCTCATTAATTATGATTGGTTTTAAAGGCAATGCTAGCAACATTAAGCATCCTACAAAATGTTGACATGGTTGACATTTATAAACCTAATCCAAGGTATCTTGGAAAATAGTGGGCTAATAGTACCTTGCTCATAGGATTTTATATGTTGTAACTCATGCTAAAAAATGACCTCTACATGCTCTATCATGAAACTATTTTAGTAGTCTCTTTTGTTGTTCTTTGTTCACACAATGGAAGAAGACACCATCAATTCCTCTTTTATACAAACCATTGTCTCAAAGGACAT
This sequence comes from Torreya grandis, assembly GCA_037957365.1. Taxonomy (NCBI): domain Eukaryota; kingdom Viridiplantae; phylum Streptophyta; class Pinopsida; order Cupressales; family Taxaceae; genus Torreya; species Torreya grandis. Next base: position 3,525,694 of record JARHVA010000057.1, on the reverse strand, counting down.
AATCCTTTGTCTTCAACTTGATATTCCATTTATCCTTATGTGTAATATGTATTGACCATTCTCCATAAGTTAGGAAGAAAGAAATCTTACTGTACCATTCATCAACAAAATCAACAAAAATAACCATGGGTAAATTTTCATCTGATTCATCTTGAAGCAAAGATACCATCATATATGATTCATTTGGCTTACTTTATATCATTAGTTGGTACAAACCTCTTCCTCTCACTAGCTTTGTTGGTTTGATATCAAGATAAAACTCTTAAAACTTAGCTACCCAGGTGCCTCTTTTCAATCTTAGCTCTTGCTATGTTAGAATATATTTAACTATAGTGCTAGGTACATATACTATAGTATGTGAAGACAAGATATAGTACCTAAAGTCTTTGCACACTTTGACTATATTAAAAACATGTTTTTCCATCTAAGTATACTTTAGTTCATAACTCTTTAATGAATGGCTCATTAAATCTATGGGAGATTCAATATCTTCATCATTATTTTGCAAAAGTATGGCTGACATGGTATGTTTAGAAGAATAACAATAAAGAAAGAATTCTTTATTAAAATTTGGAGAAACTAGCACCGGATCTTCAGCTATGGTTGCTTTAATATTTTCAAATGCCATATTACCTTCAAAATTCCACTTGAAATCTTGATTTTTTTTCATCATATCAGAAATGTGATGAGTTAACTCAACAAATTCAGGAATGAATCTTGTAAGAAAGTTAACCTTACTAAAGAATGAATGTACTCCTTTCTTGGCTATAGGTATAGGTAGAATTTGAATGGATTTCACCCTTTCTAGATCTATCTTCATTCCTTATTTTTAGATGATGTGACTAAGAAGCTTCCCTTCAATAATGACAAATATTGATTTCTTAGGATTCAATAAGATCACATGTTTCCTGCACTAGATGAGAACCTCTTCTAAATCAGCCAAATGATTACCTCTCTTTTTAGAGAAGACTGTCAAGTCATCAAGATATAAAACTATAATCTTGTTCTTTAGATGTGAAAAATCTAGATCCTTTGCTCATTGAAAATTTGTGCCAACTTTAACAAGCCCAAAGGGCATTTTTTGATAGGCAAATATCCCCCATGGTGTTGTGAAAGTCATCTTATATTGATATTATTCCACCACTTTTATCTGATTATATCCTAAAAATCCATCTAACATGGACAAAGTTTATAAGCTTGTAACTACTTACAAGGTATGATCCATGATGGGTAATGGATAGTTATCCTTTAAAGAAGCTTGATTGAGATTACAAAAATCAATGCACAAATGTATTTCTTTGTTCTTATTTCTTACTAGGATAATGTTAGCTAACCATTCTGAACAATGAATGGGATAAATTATTTTAGCATCATGTAGCTTCTGTATTTCAAGAAAAATAGTACCTAAGATGGTTGGGTTATGATGGTGAAGCTTTTACCTGAAAGGTTTTACCTCTGGCTGAAGTGGGATGTAATGTTGTACTTCTTTTAGATGAAAGGTCTAAAAGTCTTTGTAGGACCAAACAAACACATCAATATAGTTCCTAAGAAGCTTAATGAAGGCTTATTTTTCTTCTTGGGAATAACACTTTCTAATGTTGACCATCTTGGGCTCTTCTTCAGTACCCAAATTAACCTATTTTACTTCTAGAGAAGAACTCTCACCATACTCTTTCTTTTTCTTCAGAAACTGATCATGCTTATAAATAATATCTTCTAAATAAACTAACCCTTTAGGAATTTTATTTCCATTCAATTGAATCATATATTCATTATCATCATGTTCAAGTTTAATATTACCTTTTTTTATCTGGAGTGGAAGTAAACTGCTTCCTTCAAAATACAATTCTTCAAAATTATCTTGTTGCTCAAGGAAAGTAACAATCTGCTTGTCATCATTAAAGACCTACCATTGATTGATATTATCTAGAACATTTGGATGGAAAACCATATCTACTCTTTAGTCACCTTCTTGAAAAAGTGTAGGCTACTGATTTGGCATGAGTAGAGCTGCAGTAACCAAAAGAGAATCAACTCTAGAGTTATGATCAAAAGAAACAAAACTGATTGAAAAAATTGTAAAATCAAGTGTTGCACTCAGAACTTGGTCATGATAGTGCCTCAACTTATCTTTATTCACTTGGTATTGGCCATGAATTTTCCTTATAATCAACTCAGCATCTCCTTATGATTTTAAAAGTCTTACTCATTTTTATTTTGTTTATTTTAGGTTTAACAAAAGTGATTTATACTCTACTGTGTTGTTAGTGTTTTCAAACATTAATTTGTAAGAAGAGGATATACCTTACCATCTTGTGATATCAATACAACCCCAACACCTGAACCAAGAGAACAATAGTTGCCATTAAATTCTAGCATCCATAATTTCTCTTCTTTTTCTTATCTCTCTAGCTCTTGTATGTCCTTTCCCAATTTAAGGTAATACAATCCATAATATGATTATTCAAAAACAATATGTGATCTTGGATCATTTGAATTGGAAACTATATATTGGATTTCTTTATAGGCTCAATTTTTTGATTTACACCTTTGATAGGAATATGAGCACAAGACCAATCCATCTTGACTTCTCCCTCAAGATATTTGTAGAAGTTTCTACTCAATAATATCTCATAGGAAATAAGAATGTTTGCTATTAGAATTGTCATTTTAAGCCTTTCATCTAGAAAAGGAAATAGGAATATCTGCTATTAGAATTGTCATTTTAAGCCTTTTATCTAGAAAAGCTACTAAAATAGCTTGAGCATCTTTGATTTGTCTAATCAAGAGAACTTGTCTTTCCACTAAATAACATCTACTTATTGACTTAGCTAGAGTGAGACTAAGGGTATCGACTCCTTTAGCTAGCATGACATTATCAAAAGCTCTAGAATCTAGGATATAATTTCTAACCTTCAATCCATTGATCAAGAGGGATACATAGAATGGTTCTATTCTTTCAGATATGAAAGCAGATGTGGGAGAGGTAGTTATAGCATTGTTTTGTAAAGAGACCTATTTGGGAGTAGGAAAGATACCTTTTGAAGCATTAGTTGTATTTTTTGATCCTTTGCTTTGTACATACTTAACTAGTCTATTCTGTTGATCTATATAGGACCTCAAGTATTCAGCTTCTGATATTTGAATCTTAGTTTTATTGATGTGGTCAATAATGTCAAAAGAAGGAATATACATAGAAAAAGTAAGATTAGATTCATAATTATGAGTGACTGGATTATGAGGTTGAGAGGAAGATGTTGCATATTTATCTTTTAGAACAAGAGAAGTGGGTAAAGGACTACCTCTTTTAAGGATGCTAACATCTAACTTGGGGTCTTCTTTCTCTTTCCCTTATTCCTTGGAAGATTTTTTACTAACTTGTTGAGCTTGTGACCTTGTAAATACTATAAAAGAGTGACTATTATCCCCTTCAAGCATTTATCCATAATCACTTTCTGATTCATATGCCAGGTAGCCTATATTGGAGTCACTGGTAGGATCTACCAAATCATCCTCACTAATAAAACTTTGATCAAGATCAATAGCCATCTGATCTTCTTTATTCATTTTAGCATGGTTTTTCAGAGCATCCTCAATTACCATTCTTTGTGTAGATCCAACGATATGATTTTGGTTTTGATAATTGAAATTACATGTAGGTGTATTTTTGATAGGGGTAGAATGAGCACCTTGAGAAATTTGTCTTTTAACTTGCAATAAGTCATTAGATAGTTTCTATAGCAAGCGATCCATAATAGTTTGTAATGTATTCGAAGTAGAACCATCAACCTTGGAAGTTATATTCTTTATCTTTCCAACCATAATAAGGTCATCTTCAACCTATGTAGCAATTTTTTGAGTTATTGCTAAATTAATAGGATGTGCTCTATGTAGCTGATAACTAACCTCTAGTAACTGAGCATTGATGAAAAAACACATCTAGTTATCATGACTGGGTTGAATATCCTAAGGTATTTTATAGAGTAGTCTATTAAATTTAGCAATAAAATCTTACATGTGTTCATGTAACTCTTTTTTAAGCTGAGTCAATTGGGTGAGCAATATGTGTAAGTCTTCAGTAACTTTAAATCATTTTTTAAATTGTTCACACATAATGGCCTAATTGATTATGGTGATAGGAGCCAAATGGTAGGACCATTATACAGCTAAGTCATGTAAGGTTTTAATGAATATCCTGACTAACACATATTCATGCTCAATGCCAATCACTCTACAAGATATAAATAAATCAGCTAAGTGTTCATATGGACTTTGCTTTCCATCCCCTTTGAACTTAGGAAATTTATTTCTTGACCCCTTAGGCAATTCGTAGAGAGGAGTTAAATTCAATGGGCCAATCATTACCCCCTAAGGGATAGGAAATTATTGCTCCATTCTTCCATGAATAAGGAATTAAGGATTAACAAGTTGGATTATTCCTAAAGAATTATGTTGTAGCTGATTCATAAGAGTTTGCACTTGTTTGATAGGTGAAAGACTCTCTCTTCTTATTTTGCTTTGGGAGGGAAGCTAAAATTGAATTGTTCTTGCAGTTGAAAGAAGTTGATAGTTTGGCCTTGAGCTCTTCTTGTCCTTATGAAAGTTTAATTTACCAGATTGAAGCGCTTATGCTTCTCTAAGGATTTGTTTAAGTTAATTCAAATTTATAAGCAAATACTTGGGAAGTGATTTCTTGACATGCAACAAGTTAAAACAAACAAAGTGTTTCTTTTGACATGAAGCTACTCAAGATAAGCAAAACATTTATTTTCACAAGTGTTCCTTTATTTTGCATGCAATTTATTAAATGACAGTGTGGAAAACATAAAATTTTGGATGACTTACCACTAATCTATGTCTATCTTACCCTTGTGTAGATAATCTAATTTAGTTATGATTAAGTTCATGTTCACCAATGGAGTCACCATAAATTGTTGGCTAGATATTTTATAGGCTAGTAACAGTACCTAGGCAATCATGGGATTAAATCCCCTTCATTTAATGATGAAGCTCCCGTATGTTTATTCTTATCTTCTCTAACTATTCACATCTTCAATTATTCATAGTTTATACAAATCATGCACAAGTTGTCTTATTTTTAGGTATTACTTTAATCACAAAGTTTATGAACCATATTAAAATGATTTTATAGCAAGTAGCTAATTCAGAGAATATGTAAAGAAGTTTTGAGAAATAGAGAATGAAATGACTAGAATATGTGAGAAAGAAAGAATGTGTACTTCACAACAAGTAGTTTTACAAAGATTATTGTATCTATACAAAGAAGATAAACATTCAAGATATGATAATTCTTTTAGTAAATGATTAAGAAAAACTAGAATTAATGCTAAATTTAAGGATAACACAAAGTTTACCATTTTAATCCTCACAAATGCACCAAAAGATCTCCTTAGATGTAAATTTACTCAGAAATCAACTTTCTTCTTATTCACTTTGAGCCAAGTTCATACAAAGAACATAAAAAAATATAAATGCAAAGTTTCATATTAATTAAACTTTCTTGTACAATAATTACAATTGCTTTTCTAAAAATTACCATCCTTTGGCACACAGGCTCTCACTCATACTTATACCATTTCAGATATAAAAAACAATTAGGAGACAACTCCTTGAATTCCCATGTGCTACACTAAATTCTGATAACCATTGAGAGATATCCTCTTAAAATTTCTCTTGTGTGGCATGTAACATCTAGTGACATGTATCTCATCTTAGTTTCACTATTTTGATCAAATACAACTTCCTTGCATGTTGCACAGAGCTCACTTAAATAATTTATTTTTATAAAATGACTTCAAGTAATGACATCTAGCCAAGTTACTTGAGTCTTACATTTTACAAAGTAACTTACTTTTACAAGTAACTCCTCCTAGTGACATTAATTACAAAGTAATTACTTCAAATACATTTTTGAAGAAAATAGAAGTTATTGAGAAGAGAAACAATAACTATTATTCTAATTCATGAAATTCTGATCTACACTTTTCTCTATACTTGATGTGTTGAGACATCATGAACTGAATGGTTGCATCATCTGACTTGGCAATTGATTGCCTTTCTATTTCCAATCTTATCATCTCATTCTCCAACATCTTTTAGTATCCTTTCACCTTCTCAAGTTTGGGCTCAAGCTTCTTGACTTGTTGCTGACTTGTTATTAACTCCTTTATAGATTTTGCTATGAATGGAGTTGTGGCCTTTTCAATTAATTGCTTGAATTTCTGATGTAATTACTCATGCATCCTTGGTATTTTCTAAAACCAAACATTCATAAGGTAGAAGATACAATCCTTAAAATATACTTTTATGTTGCGATCATCTTCTTCTAGAGTCTTCATTTCTTCAAGCATTGCTTCAAAAATATGCATGAAAAAATATATGATGTGTTCTTATTGATTTGATTTTTTATTGATCCTTCTGGAACAATATTTTCTTCAATCAAAATATTTTCACTTAAGGCATTTATTCATTTAAGCCTTTCATGTTACAATTCAGATATTCCATTTTCACTTTCAATCTCCTTCATCACTATTTTTAGTTGTGCCAATTTATTCTCAATATCGACTAAAGTGCCTGGGACATCAAGAAACCATTTTCGTGTAGTTTGTAATATTTTATCTATCCATTTATCCATTTCTTTAGCCTTGTCACTAGTTTCTTCTACCTTAGTTTTTATTATTTAATCAATTATATCTCATGAAAGTAATGATTGTTGAGGAGTAGATCTTACCACTTTAGTAATTATTTCAAACAACTTAAAAATGTGATCCTTTAACTTGGCCTTATCAGACTTCTCTTCATCAATCTTCTAAAAAAGAGTCTTGATGAGGGTCGATGTGTCCTACTTCAGGCCCTATGTAGTGACTTCTACAAGGGACACCTTTGTAATTGTTAATTCTTCTTTATTTATTTCACCTTTATGTTTACCTTGTGGAGGAATTGATATATCTATAAATTTCTAACCTGAAGGCTCAATTATCAATTTCAAAGTCACTTTGGAAATCTTGGGATTTTTACCTTTATGATCAAGAATCTTCAAACACTGTAAGTCTATCTCCTCCAAGTTAATTTCCTCTTTGACTCAAGATCTTTTTGCAATGCCAACCATTAATAAAAATCCATACCAGTGGAAGTGGTTAAATATACTACCAGTTGTTGTTGATTATTTATCACCACTATCTCTGGAAAAGGAACTTCCTCTACATGTGGAATACCTTGAACAACATTGAAAACTATTTGTTCATATTTTTATTTCTCTGCATCCTTTTCTTTATCTACATCTTTTTATTTCTCTACCTCTCTCTCTTCTTTAGTGGTTTTGCCCTCATGTTTAGTTATTACTTCTTATTGTGATATCTCCTGAGATGAGATTACTTCTCTAGTATGTTCTTCACCAGTAATGAATATTAAGATGTGATAGGTGTCATAAAAATAAGAGTGGTATAAGGATTATTGTCTTTGGAAGAGACTAGAGGCATGGTAGAAGTATGAGTGGTGGAAGAGACCAGAGGAGATGCAAGGGGAACTAGCTAAATTAGCTCCTTTTCTTTTACCAAGGAGTATGTATCATCAACATTCTTCTTAAGTTTTAACTTATTATTGTGCTCTTGGCTACATTTTCCTCTTATGACTTATTTATTCAATTTTTATCATTACTAGTTCCTTCATGCAGTATCCCTTACCAAGAAACCATGTTGAAGTCATAGCAAGAACCACTAAAGTTCTCTCAGCAATACTCTTTACTTTATTCTTCTTGAAGTCAATTTTTGGAAGTGGAGCATTATCTCCTCTCATTGCATGATAAAAATCATGAATTACTTGCCCGTCATATTCCATGTCTTCAAGAACTGTAGCCAAATCAAAAGAAAAAAATTGTTGAATAGTCATCCTATTGTTATCTTGTATTCTTACTTCAAATTCATCTCTACAATCAATCTATAATTCTTCAAGTGCATGGATATGCATATATTCAAGAGAAACTATCTTTTGTGCTATGCCTCTGCAATTAAAATTTTCTCTAGCTTTAAAATGTGATTGATTGTAGTTATGATACATCTCTATTTTTAAATTTTTAGCCTTATATATACTTGCACAATGATAATGGCCACTAACAATAGGAAAACCAACTAAAGAATGATGTACTTTAGATTGAAGACCATGCAATTCCACCAGTTGTCTACACAACTCCATAAGAATCCACTTATCACTAGGGTACCTTGATAATTTTATTGGTGTCTCTATGAAACCACCTACTCTGATATATGTGAAATTTAAGAATTGAATGAAAATGCATCCAAAATGGGAAAATGCCTCTCAAGCTACATCAGATACTCTCCTGAACATTATAGCAAAATTAAATTTATAAATGACTTCATAAAAAAATGCATCATTTACCCTCTTATAATGCTTGAAATATTTAGAAAGATTCAATTGAGGGTAATATTCATAGATGGGCTTTGTTGCCAACATCCCTTTTGTAGTCAACCTAGAAAAGACTCCATTGGATGTTACTGCATATACAAAATATGAAGTCATTATGAAGTCAAGAGTTTGCAATATATTACTTAGTTAATGGTCAATGTTGTCACTTATCATTCTTTACCATTCAATCATAGCAAAACTCCTATTGACATCAATAACCCTTATATAAGCATACATCTAGGTGGAAACGTTCTTGGCATTATTCTCTCCATTGAATGTACACAATTATTGGGTGATGTCATCCACTTGTTGGACCAAGTCAGATCTCACTATTTGCTTTAGAAACCTTGAGGGCTGCTTTGGTTTCTTCAGATAAGTTGTATTCATTATCTTGATGTAATATATTGTCTTATTCTCCTATTGATTTTTAAATTTTTCCATTGATACGTTGAGAACTTTAGGTCTTGCTAGGATCTTCAAATAGTAGTCAAAATATTAAACATCTAATCTAATCACCACATTTTTTGCAATATCTTTAACTATCCTAGTGAGAGAATCATAATATTTAGCACATTCCAAAACAAATTCAAGATGTTGTGCAGGGCTTAGGAAAGGTGTAGCTTATAGGATTCCACTATTTATCATTGTTTTCATGAGTGGTGTTTTTATTATGGCTTTAGATCTTTCTAATAACTCATTTATGGAAACATGTCCCATGTTAATATCACTGATTTCAGATAACTTGGATGCAACGCAACACTCAATGGGATATCCCTTGTATTCGTACTTCATCTTTGCTTCTTTTGGCTTCTCAACTCTCTTTGCCTTTTTCTTCCCTTTCCTACTTGGCCCTAAAACTTCTTTAAGTGCAAGCTCAGAAACTTCTTTAATCAGATTTGCTTCTTCTTTTACTCTTGACATTTATCGTGACTGACACTAGAAAGACTTGGTAGATGTTCTTGAAAACTTAGTACTTGTTCTTGCTAGTTTAGAAAAGGTTGAACAATTGAGTTAAGTTGTATTATGTAACAATATTAAGCAAGCTTTAGGTGTAAGCAGTATTAAACTTTGAAAACTCTAAGAAACTCATTTTAAGTAACATGGTGTTGTAATTTTGGGATGGTCTAGGTATTTTGTAAGTCTTCAGGGTTGAAAACCCTAAGTAAGTGGAAACAATTACAACTCTGAGCTTCTTTGGGAAAGTTACTTGGGTTAGAAAACTTGATGAATCAGAAGCAAAAGGTAGTTAAAACATTGGGTAAATAATGCTCCTTGGGAACTCTATGCAATATGGGATCATTTATTCAAGTTTAGGACTCCAAGTAAGTAAAAAGTTGTTCAAAATCTAGGTAGATGATCTAGGTCAAATGCTAGGTTTTTACAGAAAAGGTTCAATGTCTTGGGATTTTGTTCAATATTTTCACATGCAAAATGTTTTTTAAGAATTTTACAAGGTTTTAAACAACATCAAGTATACAAAAATGACAAACAATAGCAAGCAAAATAAGAAAGATAAAAAAACCTTCAAAATGGTGAATGAAATTTACCAGAGGAAAAAATAAGATAAACACCCAAATAGGATCATGAAAACAAATTGAAAACAATCTAAATACCTTGACTACAAATGGGTTGTGAAGAATTTGCTCTAAAATCACTCCAAAAGCTCAAATAGTGTCGCTCAAAATTCGTAGGGGTAGCATCTAGGTTAGAAAAATTGAAAGCTAAGTGGAAAATGAGGTGTAATTTTCTAATATTTATATTAACACATGAATTAATGATAACTAAGTGACATGTGAGATGAAGGACACATAAGTGCTTTGACGACCATCAATTTTCATGGACTGCTTTACTTAATTTGGTCTTTAAAATTAAGTAACTCTGTAACCCTAATTTCGTCTAAGCTTATAAATACTTAAAACTTGTAAACCCTTATTGCTTTTACTTATGACTTTAATCAAGTGAAGTAACTTTGAAACCTTGGGTTGATCTAATTATTAATTTTTAGGTTTGCAAAACTACTTTACTCAACTTTTATGAGGAGCAAAGTCATTACACAATTCTAATTTGATATGGATGGTGTAATTTAGGTTTATGATGACAACTTAATTCAAAGGGAAAGTAAAGAAAATTTGAGAACATAAGTTGGCCTGGAAATGAGTCTAAACACTTAGTTTTTTTAATCTCGTGGAGGACAAATGGGTTTTATGATGATGACCCAGGCATATATTTTCTAACCTTCTGGATAAATTTAAATCCATGACAATGAAAGCAATCACAATGGAAACTACTAAAGTCTAGGTCTTATTTAAGGGACTGAGTTTTGACAAGGCTGACTCACAGAACAAAAGACAAAAATTTCAAATAGGGGTAACACAAAATTTCCATGTGTGAAATTTTAGGGATACTAAAGAGAAAGATTAAAAAGCTTTGCTAGATAAGTCATCAACATACATAGTATTCTTGTTGATGAAAAATAAACTCTACAGCTTGAGGAGAAATTTGGAGTCCTTCGGAGGAGCTGAAGACAAGGTGGTGAACTTGTTTTGTTCTTGTAAATAAATAAAAGGGTATTGATGTGGTATCCTATTGACCACTTGTTATGTGAGATGTAGAAGAAGAATAAAAATACATGCAAAGGAAGGAGGTACAGAGAAACCTGAAGTTGTACCTATTTTGAAGTAGATGAGGAAGAGGAAGATGTAGATAAACAAGTGAGACCTAGTGTTTTTATAAGGAGAAGGCCAATGTTGACCATTGGACTCAAGGTACTAGAGTGTTGTGCATACATTTGTGGCATTATCCAGGTAAACTAATGAATAAACTAACACTAGAGGCACATGATTTGGTGTTTGGAAACATTTGGTAGAGCATGATGAATTTTGGATACATTCTTAAGGCTCAAAAACTTGGTAGGTACATTAATGTATCGAGTAGCATGATGACTTCCCTGGAGCTATGATTGCTCTACTTGTATCATGATGATATCTAAAGGCTATATGGAGATGTTTGGTTTTGATTTCAATGAGATATTTTCTATTCATTACTATCAAGAGTGCTATGTGAACTAGTTATTGTTCAAGGAGTTGAAGCAGTGTTATTTCCTACATGGTGATCTCTCTTATGGAGAGATAAATAAAAGTGTTGAGGAAAAGGTGTTACTGGTTTATAATTTAAAGAAGTCACTATATGGGTTTTTAGCAGACATGCTGATGGAGTACAAGATATTTAATACCTTCATGGAGAGCATATGTGTGTTATGACATGTTGGATGTAGGCCCCAATATGATCACTATTGTGATGGTTTAGATGATAAGGATGTGGTGAAGGTGGTATGTGTAGAAAACCAAAGATGGAGATGCACAAGGATAGGAAAACAAGTAAGTACCCCACTTCTTGCATTGTTGATTTGTCTTCCCAGGAGTATCCTTTAAAAGTGGAGAAGACATGTTGTCCCATGTATTAGATTCATCAAGAGTAGGAAGCCTTGTAATGTTATGGTCAAGATTAAACTGGGTATTCCCAAGTAGTGGGAGTTATGAGTGGTTCAAGGCATAATCTCATTAGAGGATTTGTCTATGGTGTGGATAAGTGATTGGTCACTTCAAGTATTACAATTTGCTAAGGAGGAACGGATGTTGACAAAGCTAGTTAGGATAGAGAAGTTTTAGTAGTGCAATAAAACTTCTAATGGGTTTGTGTCAGTGTAGTAGAGGGTATGGATGAATAGTTGGTTGTAGAATACTTAGGTATGGTAAAATTATATGTATATTGACTTTAAGTGGGATAATATTAGGATGTGAAGTCACTATTCATAGGCTATTCATGGTGATGTGGATGGTTAGTGATGTGGCTAGGTGATGACTTGGCATGACCCATGGTGGGTGGTATAGCCCACAAAGAATCTTTGAAATTCAAGAGGAGGTTGGATAAAGTGGGATGAATTTCTCCACTAAAGTCACATGGTTTGTCTTTTGGAATGTATGTGAGGACATAATGATAGTAGATCACATGTTTCTACTTTATACATGTGTTATACGGTGTAGTTCTTTTTGGGTGAGGTTAAAAGTGGGAATATTTTGACTCACACATGTGTGCACATGGGAAAGTGGGGACAAGGATCACTATTCTATATTAAGGTCACATGTGGAGTGTGTGAGCACATGGGTGTGCACATGGAGTGGTCAAGTGGGCATCATGAGATGCCATTCAAAGGCTTAACTTTGCACATGGGGGGACAACATTCCCTATTATTGAATAGTGTCACCAATCGGAGTATGGTGTAATTTTCTCCTCTCTCTCTATTTTCTCTCTATGTTGTAAATGCTATAAATAAATTATGAGCTCTCCTTTTTAAATTCATCCTGTTAGAGGATCCATGCAAGCCTTAGGATTGCATGCTTAGAGGTTGGATCTTGTAGGTTAGTTTAGCTTGGTTCACAATCTTCATGATTTGTATGGAAACATAGAATTATTTTCTATGGAGAAGCTATTATAGAAGAGAGTGATGTTGAGTTATTGATGAAGTCTGGAAGTTGACATTTCACCAAATATTTTTCCTTGCACATTGCAAGATTTCCACATAATCTCTATGTAATGTGTCCTCTTGCTTGTCTTTATGTTGTATAGCTTTTATTCCTTATTAAATTTATTTCATAATAGTAAATTTATTCCTAACAGTCCAAACATGCCTCATTTTCTCCCTCTTGATCATTAGATCATTCACACTCTTCCTCTTTGGATTGCTTCTTGATCCCCTGGACTCCTCTTGGATCTTCTTGGATCTTCTTGGATCTCAACTGGACATCTTGACAACCCTTCACCTCTCTTATTATGTTCTTGATTCCTGGGTCTTTCTCACCTCTCTTGAGCTCCTCTACTATATGATGCATGGTTCCTCAACTCACTTTAACTCTCTCCCGTGGAGATTCATAGACTTATAGTTGATTGCAACCTATATTGGTTCACCTATTACTCAGTTGTTCTTTCCCACACTATTTATTTCTCTTGGATCCTTCAATTGGCATTGCACCTAATTTGTGTACTTGGATTGGCATTTGCATCTTTTGCTTGCTACTACTTCACCTCTCCTAAATTATTGATAGTGGATTGGATAGAGCTCTATACTTTAACTCAGTCTTCCTCCACATTGGATCAAACTTGGACTCACTGTTAGTAGAATTCTTACATTACATTTGAGCATGATCTGAGGTAACTTTGTTATGAAAAATGAAACTTCATTATTGTAGCATAGTATATATGCTAGGGTTTATCATTTTCATTCTAGTTTAGCTCATTTTGAAGATGTTTTAGATTAGTTTTTGAAGTTTATGCATTCTCTTAAACCTAAAAATATCTTCCCCTTTAAAAATGTCTTTCATTCCTTAAAATGCTTGGTTGTAGATTATTGCATTACTTAGTGCATTTAATTATATCCAAATATCTTATTTTTATTGACTCAAATGACATTCCTTCACTCATTCATATGCTTGAGATAGTTTCATTTGGACAAAGGCATTAGCTTAGGTTTTTGAAATTGTATGTTCTCCCTATCTCTTTCTCTCTATTAAAAACATCATTTCCTTCTTGAAATCATGTTTTAATTCATTGGATTGCATGTTTATGAAATGTATTTCATGCATGGTAGTGTTATCTTTTTCAAATAGCTTACATTTTTGTTATTTACGCATTGAATGTTACCCATTTATTTCTTGATTTAATATGGTTATATCCATTAGAGATACTTACATCCTTTGTGCATTTGATTGTGATAGCCCTAACTTGGTTTACAAGTCTATCTATAGCTTGGCGCAAGCTAGCAAATTGGGTAACCTCTATATATACCATGTATCCCATAAAAGCTTTGAGCCCTCTAGCCTTCTAGTTCTTTACTTAAGTATCCTATGTACCCCTACCAAAAACTAGTGGTTCTATTTTGATTCTTGGAGCTACAATATCCCTTTCATTCAGTATATGGTTTACAATTTGTGTGTTGGAAATCTAGTCACCAAGGGCCAACATTTTTTATGAGTCTAGCTCAATACACCTTGAACAAATTCCCACACTGACATATAAATCATGGAAGAGAAGTCCCACAAGCTCACCTGAGGTATGAAGGAGTGGAGGATCTAGGATGGGGTCATGTTATTTGTGTGTAACAAAAGAGTAGTGTCCAAGAGGAGTGGAAAGGGGAGATAACCATATAATTATGATAACCCCCACAAATGTTATTATATAATCTTATAATAAATGAGAATTATAAGTATTTTCTTTGATTAAAATCACTCTCCATCGAACACAAGGGAATAAATTATAGCATGCAACACACCTAGTGTTCCCATTATAAAATCTAAAGCTTACTCACTGCTTCTATCTCTCCTTAGTATAATCAAATAGTGGTGGTCTACCCTATTTCAATTTTATTTGGCTTGCTTTCTCTTGTTATTTAACTCTAATATGATGACATAATCATAGGAATGTGATCTTCCCAGTCATCCTTCTTGACATCGTATATCTTAGTCAATAATTTACCCAACACTTTGTTGGAAGCTTCAGCTTGGCCAGTTGTTTTTGGACGGTATGTAGTGATTTTGTGATGATAAATCATAAAATCCTTAGTAAGAGCCTTGATGGTGTTATTTATGAAGTGCATGCCTTAGTCAATGACAAACTTGATAGGGCATCCAAACCATGTAATAATATTTTCATAGAGAAACTTTATTACATCCTTCACACCATAGCTAGGTGTCATAGCAGATTTAACCCACTTGGTAAAATAGTCCATCATAGTGATAATATACCTTGATTTATTATGTTTGTTTGGTGGATTGATATGTCTAATAAAGTCAATGCCCCATTATTTAAAGGGTTGCTTAGCTAACAGAGGCTATAAAGGCATTTCATATTTTTGTAGTGGTTTACCCATGAGTTGGTAGAAATCATAGTGATGTACTACTCTGTGTGCATCCTGAAAGGGATTAGGCCACCATAACCTACTATGTAATAGATTCCTAGTAGTAGATTCTCTCATAAAATTTCCTCCTAAAACTCCTTGATGTGCCTCCTATAAGAGTTGAGGTTATTCATGTTCTAAAATAACTATGTGTAGTACTTCATCCTTCCACAAGTGATATAGAAGCCCATTGATGATGGTGTATGACAAGGCTCTAGTAACAAATTACTTCTTGTCATGTTATTGATAGTGGGTAGAAAATACTCCTTTTCAGAGTAAGTTGGCAATTGCTTCAAAATTTTCAAGAATCACACAAATGTGAAATACATGAGCATCATGAAAGTCTTCCTATAATTATTTTGGTTCTTTGCAATTAAGAATCTAGATTTACATTAATGTGGAATTAGACATCCTAAAATAGCATCAACTAATGAGAGATGCATCATCCAAACATCGACTTATTGACTAGGTATTATAGGGCTTGGTGATTAGTAAAGACTTTGAAAGGTGTCACAAGCAAATAATATCAAAAAAATTGTAGTGCAAACATGATAGCCAATGTTTTTCATTCAGTGGTTGTGTAGTTATTCTCTATGTTAGATATTTTATGGCTAGAAAAATTAATAGGATGGTTGAGTCCACCATTTCTTGGCTGTGCAAGCACAACACAAAATATGATACCCAAAGCATCTACATATATGTGAAATGGAATGCTCTAGTTTGGAAAAATGAGGATGGCCACAGTAATCAATCTTTGTTTCAGTGTAATGAAGGCTTCTTGACACTCTAAAGTCTAGACAAACTTCAAATTTTTCATAGTAAGGATTCCAACGGAGATGAAATAGATGCATATCCTTTGGTAAACTTGTGATAGTATCTTGTATGGCCCAAAAAAGATCACACTTTGGTAGAACTGATGGGTGGAGGCATACTCAGGATTAATGTAATTTTGGCCTAGTTGAATAAAATTCCTTCACTGCATTTGACATGACCTAATAAAACACCAAAGGGTGTAAATAATAGACATTTATTTAAATTCAACACAATGTACAAAGCTTGACATCATTCTAATATTAGGCACAACTTAGACAAATGCTCTTTAAACAAGTAAAAGACTACCCAATCATCAAGATAGACTTCCATGAAGTTATGAATGAAGTCTTTGAATGTAGTCACCACTATGCTAGAGAAAACCATAGGTGCATTCCTAAGGCCAAAAGGCATGACCTTGTACATAAAAGCTACCTATTACATGACAAAAGTCATTTTGGATTTGTCTTCTTCTATGATGGGTATATGATGATAGCCACTAAATCCATCCATGAAAGAATAGATTTCATGGCCTGCAATAGATTCCAAAACTTTATCTTTGAATGGAATTGGGAATGGATCCTTTACACATGCATCATTTAGAATGCAATAGTCCCCACATACTCAAATTTCCCCTATCTTATTTGGTTGTAGTACCATGGGACTTACCCATTTTGCCTTGTCTATAGGATATATTATTCTTAAGTCCTACATTCTATCAAATTCATCTTTTACTTTTAGCTTCATGTTCAAATTTAGCTTGTATGGTCATTTATTTGTAGGTCATGTGTACTCCTTAAGTTCGATGTGCATTTCACCTAGAGATGGATCAACTCCTCAAACCTTTGATAATTTAGTGGGAAAGACATCTTGATAATCCTGTAGGAGTTGTATTACTTTAGAAACTTTAGTTTTTATCCAATAATCACCTATATGCACTAATTTAGGAACTTCCTCAGTTTTTATATTTGCTACATGATTTTTAATGGGATGTTGGTAAATATTTCACTTTTATTCATTAGTAGATTCTTGTATCATTCAATGTCCTTCATGTTGTAGAATTTGTATGCTATGCAGCTTGTCTTCTTCAATAGGTTCTACATCGAGGTCCTTTAGTGGTTCTGCTAGCCATTCATGTTCAAATAAATTAGTCAAATCCATATCACCATTTGAATCAAAATCCTCAATATCCTCTTTAACATCTTGTATTCAGTGACATGGCTACGTAAGATATTGTTCTTCTTGCTTGGTAGCTTTATATTTTTGTAATGTCAAATTAAGGTCAAAATATGCATTCTTCTGTGTAGTGGATTCTATTATGGTGCTTAAATCTTCTGAACACCTATGACATAGGAAATATTTGATTTTTTGTAGTGTATTTTTAACTAGAGGGTTTTCATCTTCAAACATAAACATTTATATGAAATCACTTTGCACCTATGCCCAATGCTTTATCTCCCTCTTATGCTCTTGATGTATATAGCATGTTGATGGTAATGGAGCAAGTGTATAATAGAAAATATGAACCCAGTACTTGTTTGCCACATGTTCCTTAGTCTAGACTTTGACACATTTATGAATATGAATTGTAAGACACTCACCTTCTTGGAATAAAGGTCAGTTACTTCTAATGTTCTATGGTATCTAGAACCTACTAATCATGAACTCGCATGCATCATCCCACTTGAGATGGTCATTTATATGAATTGCCCACCATGTCATGATAAATCACTTTAGAGCATGATTCAGAGCTCTAACGCATTAGTTGATGGTAGGTACATGAACTTGTAAATGCAAAATGAACTCATTGATATCCTTAGTTACATAGTACACAATAAATTGTTGCTCATGTGTAAAGACCATTCTCATAGGTCAAAGTTCATGATCACCTTGGGCCCAGTTGAGTAGGTGTGTGTCCAAGTCTCCACTAATAGATGAAGCTATCTCCTAAGGCAAAGTGCCTTCTCTAGTTAGTTCTATATATTCTTACATATGATCATCTACTTGATAGTGGAAGCCAATTTTTGATCGAGTAGGGGATTTAGCAAACATAGATGCATAATCTTATATGATAAAATGGGTTACCAATGACTAAGGGACTACTAATTTTGGCCTCCATTATTCTAATGTATCTAACTATTGAGTGAGTAATGATTGTACCTAAGTTTTAATATGCTCATATAAGAAGTTGTACTCAATTGTGCACAGAGATGTTAAGTTTTCTTTAGAGTTCACCTTCATCCAGTTGGTTTCTTGAATGACATATAAAGACTCTAATTCAGTTGGAATGATGTATGGTTTGTGCACTTTATTTAGTGGAATGGTGACAACCTTATCTCTTTGGTGCACCTCTAACTAATTTTATACTATGTTGATAATATTTTTACCATCATATGCCCATTTCTTGCCAATCAGTGCATGGTAATGTGTTGTTATTGTCTTCATGTCAATGATTTCAAAGTCACCTCACAGGGTTAATTTTGTAAATTTTATTTCAACATATTCCAATATGTTAATAGGCTCAACTCTTCCATAGTTAGCTGAACTCAAAGTTACTATGTTGTAACTCAGAATGGATCATCCAATAGCCTTCCATGTAGACCTAGGAATCATGTTGATTGTGCTAACAAAATCAAAGATAGCATTTGGAATCTCATAACTTGTAACCTCAATGTCAATTCATTCATCTACATCATAGGGCTTCTTTGTCTTGAAGTACCATACAAGATTTTCTATCTTCTATTGTCCATGTTGCACACACTCTAGTAGATTAAGTAATAGGTTTGTGATATTCTGAGAGATGTATTCATTATGTAGTGTGCTTAAAAGTTTTAGAAGATCTATAAGCATAGTGATGACTCCATCATGGTTCATAATGCACATGATCTATCCATACATTTGAGCATCTATTGTTGTAACATCTCCTTCAGTAGTGTCTTGATATTGTATGTTTTTCAATATCTGCATAGCTTCATATATGAGCCCCTTTTCTATAGCTGGGTTGGGGTATTTATCCTATTTTAATTTTTGGATTCCCTAATCCTGAGGCATTTAAAGTAGAGGCAAACCTTTTTTTATGTGTTATTATCATGTAACAACATTCAGGAATGCATCCTCCATAAGTTGTGCACTTACCATATTCACATTCTAGACAACCTTGTTCTTTTTTTGCTTTTCTAAGACAAGACAATCTTTTGTGTCATGTTCATCACATATTGTGCAGTATGTATAGTAAAATTACCTTTGAGGATTCAATGGGTAATTTAATTATACATGATTGTACATTCTACATAGGTAGCATTGAAAAGGAGGTCATTGAGAGTTATTTCCTCTACCATCTTGGTAACCTCCTTTATATCTACCCCTAGCTCCTCCTCTATTAGATTGATATTCTCCTCTATACCCTCCTTATTGATGTGTAGTGTTCCAATGCTAATGTTTTTGGTTATTATCTCCAATTCTAAATTTTTGTTGTGCATCTGGTGGTGTCCAACTCATTTGTTACTACTGCATTATGGTTGAGATCCAAGGTGTTGCATATTGGTACTATAGAGATGGTGGTATCCAACTCAGCAAAGGAGGGGTCCAATTAGCCAGACCTTAAGGCTAGTATTATGGTGAATGAAGAATCTATTATGGACCTATTTGGGTCATACAACCTTTATCAACCTCTGGGCCTAGAATCATTTGCTTCATCGAGGACATTTGTTACATAGCAAAAATGAATACATTTTGTGTGATGCCTTCCTTGAGCTCCTATAAATCCCTACAGTTATTTTCATCATGATTATTAGACTTAGATAAATTACAATATAAATTCTATGGATTCTTGACATACTATTGAAAAATATGGCACTGCATTTTTACATGCCACACTACTTGACATATTTCACAAAATTTTGTCTTGATATTAGGATAATAATTCTTATGATATCCTTCCTTTCCACACTCCATACACTAGAGATTGAATTTAGGTTTATCTGCCTCATGGTATTGTTCCATTCTCCTCATAAAAGCCTATAGTGTATTTTCAATCTTGGAATGGGTAACAAGAGCGTCTCCATAGCCTTCAATTTGTTCTACTCATAGGGTAGCAGCTCTAGAATATGCTTTTGTATCATATTGAGTCTACACAATAGAAAACCTAATTCTAGAGTGTAGTCCTTCAACAAACCACACAACTTTATCTTTGTTTGTTAAGGAAAATTCTACCTTATTCATCACATCAGAGAATCTATGGTCATAGTCACAGACTGATTCTCCCAACTTTTGTCTTATCCCCTTCAAGTCTTATATAGTTTGACTAGTACATTTTTTAATTTTAAATTCTATGATAAGCCAGTCCTTAACATCTTACAAACTTGCCTACTGAACTTCTATTCAATATATTAACTTAAGTGCTCTTCTAGATAGTGCCCCTACTAACTCACACTTTTTGATAGCTTCATCAATGACGTCCTTAGCTTTCCATCTCATTTCATAGTTTAATAAGTATTTTTTAGGGTCTGTAGACCCATCATAGATTACAAGATTATAAATCCTCCTAAATGACCCATTGTGTAAACTGGTATTGATGAAATCTATTGTGCAACTGTTATAAGAGGAGGCTATGTTCTAGTTGATCCTGCTTGTGTATTATTCTACGCACTAGGAGAGTCAACATGTGTAATTTATTTTTCTATGCTTCCTTCTTTTCTTTGCTTAATTTCAACAAGCCCTATGGCATTCAAATCCTTTATAATTGATGTTGTTTGAATTTTGGTACCCCAATGATGCACTTTCTATGAAAATGGACCTTCCCAACTATTATTTTCCTATCTACCTGGTTGAAAACTTTTACTAGAATATAAAGGATTGGGTTATAGGGACATGTGCTCTTTTAGTGAATAATTCTTTCCTATGACTTCTTCTATTGTGATTCAACCTGAGATTAACCTATGATTGTGTTCTACTTCTTTACCTAATTTTTGTTCTTCTAATAATACCCATTCTTGTCATTGTGCACTATATCTATCATTTATCTTCTCTACTTCTACACTATTCTTTCCTTCTTCTTCGAACATCTCTTCTTCATCTCATTCTTCATCACTTCTTTTTGTTTGTTGACATTCATCATCTTTTTTCTTCATCCTTAAAATTTCTCTATCATCTTACTCCTCACATCTTCTTACTCATTCATCATCTAGTTTACTACTACTCTTACCTCTACTCACAACTACCTAGGTATTCTTTTATTTATTTTATCTGTTTTATTGTTGTAGTTCACATTCTAAATCTAGACTTTTATTCTGACTCTTCTTACCTCATGTCTCCATTCTGAATTTAGGTTCAAGAATTAATTACTCATCTAACCATCATTCACCATCATGTCACACACACCTTCATAGGCTCAAAGTGACTACTCCATATTGGCTAGAGTATGCACCATGGCCTTGTCCACAACCAACATCTTCATAAGGAGAGGTAGTCACTGCAAAAATTTCCCTCTAATTCCTTAGAAAAACAAATCTTTCATAGTTTTAAAAGCTATATATCCTTCAACTGTAAACTCAGTGATGTATTCGTCTACGGTGGTAATAACCCAATAATCTATTGCCCTCTTCAAGTCAATTTCTAGTTTCTATAATTAGTCTATCTTCTCTTCAGTTTAGATGATTATTTATTTCATTCTTGGGTTAAAGTAATAGTATTTCAATTGAGCTAACCAATTGGTTAGCAATTTAGGTAACTCACACCAAAAGATTTTGTAAATCTATCCATAGATATGCTCTTGGATGATTTCATGTGGGGTAAGACCATTCCATTTAGATTCTTCTTTTTTGAAATTACATACTTTTTAGTCTAACCATGTATCAATGTCTCTTTGCCCTAGTAACCATCTTATCATAGTTTCCAATGGAAGGAGTGATTTCATGCTCACCACACCATTGTTAACAAAGGTTCTTGAGACACCATAACATGCTAAGGATGAGGATAGCTAAGTTTTACTTTAATGCACATAATAGTATAGAGAATTCATGCATAAGGTGGGAATAAAAATCATAACAAAGATGAATTATTGTGTGTTAGGTAGGAATTAGGAACAATTAGTATTTCATTAATGTTTATAAATCATTCATTGTGAATTAGATAGAAATAAGTCAAACATTAAACATGAGAGTGCACATAATGAATAAAATAATGAATACAACTAGTAACCATAACCAAATAGTCTATATTGATCTCTTCGAAGGTGAAACTCTGGTCTTCTTACAAACATACATATATAGTCATTTACAGTATATGATTGTTCATATTCTTCTCATACTTGGTGCCAAAAGAGGAGTCTGTTCAAATTCCAACCTATTACAATTTGTGGAGATAGGACAAAATATACATACATACAACAAAGTGAATATATGATGCATGAATATCATAAAAATATCTTACACAACTTTACTATCTATTTCCTTCTCCCAATAAGGTGTTCATTATATTTTTGATAAGAATCAATCAAAACATATCATAAATAGCAAAGTAGGGTTTGTCCACACAAGGACAAGGTTAATAGACTTAGACACATCTACTTTCAGAAGTACAAATTAGTTATTACATAGAGGACATTAACACGGAAAGTAGACTCTAGCACCATAGTGCTATTGTCTAAGATATGAAGCTATTGTCTAGGAGAATTTATGACACCTATATCCTATTATCAACACCTAAACCAATTCTCTTACCAGTTTTTAACTTTCAGATCCTTCAACTCAAGATGTTTCCAATTAAGTACTTATTTATGCCATTCATTAGTATCATTATAAATATCAAATTAAATTAGTTATTTAAAAATTAGTGGCTATATTTATTGCATATTTTATATCCTAATTTACTTTTAAACCCTTTAACAACCTAGGAATTACATGTACTAAGTCCTAAATAGTTAAAATAGTGTGATACATTTTATACAATTGAAAAACTAGTAAAATAGAGCAAAAAATTAAAATACTAAGTGATTTTATTGACAAATAGGAATAATACATTAGGATAATTGATACAAATTGAAGTATGAATCTTGCTTAGAATGAACCTGATTAACATAACTAGATCAACCAAGTCAACGTCATTGGTTGATTGAGAGTGTTGAAGATTTGAATGTTGATTGGGTCTTCCAAGCTCAATTTGGTCATACCAAAGTAAAAATATTTAAAAAAATAGAGGTTAAATAGGGTTGACCAAGTTGACTTAGTCTATAAAAAACTAAAAACTAAAAATAGTAAACTAATACTAGGTCAACTAACACGACTTGGTTGGCTGAAAATTGAAAAGTAAAGACTGTAGAAATGAACTAGGTTGACCAACTTAATCTAGCTGATTGTAAATGAAAATTTAAGAAATATGAAAAATTACTAGGTCAATAACACAACCTAGTTTAGTGGAGATGAAACCCTGTAGGCAAAGGACAAAATTGGGTTAACCAACATGACCTAGTTGATTATATATCATGGATCTACAAATAGTAAAAATGACTAGGTTAACTAACATAACTTAGTTAATTGCATAATGAAACTTACAAATAGAGGATAAAATTATATTGACTTGTGTGACATAGCTGATTATCAATCATGGATCTTGTTGGGTGAATATTTTTTCACCAGCGTACTGATGAGCAAAATAGGTTTGATCAACCATAACAAAGAAGATTGGTCAGCCAAATGTGTAGGTTTACCACATCAAAAGGGGACAAATCTCTCCTCTCATCAAGGGGAGGTTCCCTATAAGTATGAAGGGGCTATATATATACTAATATACTATAAATAAGCTGAAAATAACACTCAGGGGTAGGATAACACCATCAATCTCCCTTTTTTTAGAGATGATGTTCACCAATCAAAGGATGAATCTTGATGAAATGACAAAAGGCACTCCTATTCTTTCAAAAGTTTTGTTCAACAGACAATAGGAACCTTTCAGGTAGTGACAAGTAACTATAACAGGATGTAGTAACACAATAGGATGAAATGTAGCGCAAAGTCTCCACCTCAATTTCCAAATAGTGAAATATGAAGGATAATGAGGGCACAAAGTTGTCCCAAGATCCTTGACATAGAAACAGAAAATAAACAAACTAAAGACAATTGTGGTAGCACAAAGTCTCTCCATAGTCAGTTTCAGGACACCTTCTTGATTACTTTCACTAATTCTACTTATTTTATTAAATAGACAAAAAAAGTATTAAGGAAATAGACATAAGAACAATTTCCCCAACAACCAAGCTATTCCAGCACAAAGTCTAAAAAGTCACTTGTTTTCTTATTCAAATAATGGAATATGATCAACAATATGAGCTCAAAGTCTCAGTAATGCCTTTCAATTTGGGTAGAGTTTTGTTTTTGATAACAAAGAGATCCCCTTAAAAGAATAAGAGAGAGTCTTATACATAGTGCTCCAAGAAAGACTTGGGCACTTTATTTCATAAAAATGATGGCCTATGATGCATTCAATTCCTTTAATGCATTTTAAATTCTATCAATGGGCTATGCTAGAATCAGGCATCAGTCTTAAATATGGTCCACCTGATGTGCTTCCTGATGTGCAATTGTTTTTGCTTTACTTAATGTAAGAGAACAGGCCATGCCATTGAATGTTTGTGCTCTCTGATATCTATTTGGTGGGCTGCTTCACCTTTTAGAAACATATCCCATGCACAGATATTTTTGATCTTTCTCCATCATTTCCCCTTTTCTTACTATATTTTGAGTTCTTGGGTGTTTTATTCCTAATGAAAGGACAGGTAGCGCTTTCCACTGTGAAACAGGTGAGGACACTTGGTAGTATCTATTTAAATTATAGAAGCTTAAGATATCTTTTGAGAGTCCTGCAAAAGATGACACATGGCAGCTTCTGTTGAGATTTTTAGAAACATTATAGAAACATGTAGGACTCATTTGGATTTACACAGATGATGCCACTTGGCATGATCCACATACCTTAGCAACTTACCTGGGACCCACCACAATCTTTACTCAATAATGAGACAAAAGGAAGAAACAACAGACGTTGACACTTGGTGCTTTCCACTGAGTTCTACAAGGGACACATGGTGACTTCTACTGCATTTAGAAAAACATATTAAAACCTTCTGCAACTACCACTTGGCATGCTCCATGGAACTCTAAGAGAAGGTTATTTCTGCATCTTTATCAAGCCTTTGAAACACATCAAAGGGAAGGTGTCCCTTCAAGATTTTCAAAAGGTCTTTTTTTGAGTGTCAAGTGCCTCATTTGAAAATTGATAGATATTTCATTATCTTAAATTTGATGTCCATGGGGACGTCATTGGTTGACTATTTCAACGGTTTGAGTGGCCTTCTTGGTTCCTTGGTTGCTGAGTTTATTTTCAGGTTCTGTGCCACATTTGAAATTTAGTAGATATTCCATTACCTTAAATTTGACATCCACAAGGACATCAATGGTTCAATTGCTTCCTTAGTTCAATCGCTTCCCTAGTTCAATCACTTTTTTGGTTCAATTGCTTTCTTGGTCTTTGATTGAACCATCCCTTTATCCAGCACTTCCTTTGATCTTTGAACCAATGTTCTCTACCCTCCACAAGGGCACCTACCCTTAGTTCACTACACTCCACAAGGGCACTTGTTCTTTTAGCTTTGGGAAACTCCTTTGAACCATCTACGTTGAACCTTTTGAACCTTTGAACCAACTTTGGTTCAACGGTTCAATGGTTCAATCTTGCATTCTACTCATTCAATTGACCACTTGAACCAATCACATTGAACCAATCTCATTAAACCTTTGAACCATTGAACCTTTAAACCTTTTTAGTTCAAGGTTCAATCAATTCAATGGTTCATTCTTTGTTTGCTCTTTGGTTGAACCATCCCTTTGAACTAGTCTTTGGAATCATTCGCTCCCCTCCTTTGTCTGGCACTTCCTTTGAACTTTGAACTTTGAACTCTTTTGGTTCAAGGTTTAATCAGTTCATTGGTTCATCCTTTGTTCCATTGCTTCTCTATTTTCCTAAGTCCCTTGATCTCTTCGAATCCATTAAACTCGTTAAACCCGTTGAACCCATTGAACCTTTGAACCCATTAAACCAATTTGGTTCAAGGTTCAATGGTTCAACAATTCATTCCTTTATTCCTTGAAACCTTCTTTTCTTCATTTACCTACACAAGGGTAATTGGTATTTGGTTCACTATCCTTTGAAAGGGCACTTGGTCTTTTCACTTTGAGACACTCCTTTGACCTAGTCGATTGAACCATTTGGTTCAATAGTTCAATCGCTTTCTTCTTATGTTCCACTTGACTGCTTGAACCAACTACTTTGAATCGACTGCTTTGAACCTTTGAACCAACTTTGGTTCAAGGTTCAAAGGTTCAAGCCTTCTTCTTTTCACTGAGTCTTTTGAAGCTGTTTGAAGCTATTAAACTTGCTGAAGTGATTGAACTTTGAAATTTTGCTGAAGCACTTAACTCTTTAAGCTTGTTGACATCATTGAATCTTTGAACCCTTTGAACCTTTGAGAAGTAGGGTTCAATGGTTCAATCCTTTATTTGAAGCTTGGTGAAGAACATTTTTGGTTGAACCTATCTTGAAAATGTCTGAGTGTTGAAAACTTATTCCTTTCCTGTAGAGTTCGTAGAAATGAACCTGTAGAGTTTGTAGAAATGAACCTGTAGAGTCTATAGAAATGAACTGGTGGAGTCCGTAGAAATGACTCTGTAGATTCAAGCCTACAGAGTCTGTAGATTCAAGCCTACAGAGTCTGTAGATTCAAGTCTATAGATTTAGAAAAGGCTTGAATAATAAAGCATTTGAAGGCTCAGAACAATTTTTTGAGAAGGGGAGAGATAATTTTGGTCCTGTAGGACCAAAATAGTTCATATGTTGTCCCAAAAATGAGAAGTCTATTTTTGGAGACAACAGCTGGCTCCAGCTGGGGAACTTATTTCAGTTGAAGACTTGGAACAGCTGAGAGAAGTAGAAACCAGAATCTCCAGTGCCTTGAAGTATGCCATTGGGTTATGGAGTCATACTAACTAACAAGAAATCAAAGTGCCAAAAATGAAAATGAAAAGGAAAAGCACAAAAAAGAACTAAAGACTATACAAATATACATATGTATAGATGATCTCATTTGATACTTTAAGAGTTGAATTGCTTTAGATGTTGCCCATTGTGAGGCAGAGAAAAGAGCATGCCATCTTGATATTTCAAAAAGAAACTATTTTCACCATTGAGTTGATGGATAGTAAATAGGCCTCTCCATAGGGAATTAAATTTCCCATGCATTCCCTTTGATTCTCTTCTCTTGTTCCAGAGTAGGACTTGATCTCCAATCTAGAAATGCTAGTTTTTTGCTTTCTGGTCGAAGAGCTTCTTCAATAGGCTTTGATGCTGCGTAATCCAGTCCACCACCATAGTTCTCTACTCATCCAGCTCAGTCAAGCACATGATCTTTTTATCAATGGAGCTTTCATAAGTTTGATCTTCAATTGCCTTAGTCAATTTCAATGCTGGCAATTCCAAGGTGATTGGTATCTCAGCATTGAGCCTATAAAGAAGTTGGAAAGGAGACATACCAATTACCCTTTTTAGAGTAATTTTATCTACCCAAAAAGCATCAGCCAATGCTTTATGCCATGTTCTTTGGTTGTCATCCACTAGCTTCTTGATGATAGTCACAAGGTTCTTGTTATTTGATTTAGCTTGTCCATTCCCTTATGGAAAGTAATGAAAAGAGAGAGAGGGTGATCCCATAGTAAAAATAGAACTGAGTAATCTCCTGGGAAGTGAAACAAGATATGTTGTCTATGACAATCTTGACTAGGACCCTAAACTTGAAAATGATGTTCTCCTTGAGTAAATTGCACACTACTTTTGATGTAGCATGTTTGGTTAGGATAGTTTCCACCCACTTGGTGAAGTAATCTATGGTTGTGAGGACATAATCATGTCTAGCACTTGAAGATGGGTTTACAACACTAATGAAATCCATGCCCCATTACTAAAATGGCTCTTCTATGACCACTGGCTTGAGAGGCAGGGCAGCTAACTTGGGTCTTATAATGAACTATTGGCACAGTTCACATTTACGCACCCATTTATATGTATCTTGAAACAAAGTAGGCCAGTAATACCTGGCTCTAAGAATATTTTGGGTAATTACAGGAGTAGAAAAACGTCCTCCACAAGCTAGATTGTGGAAGGATTCTAGAAGTTTGTTCTATTGCACTTTATCCACGTAGTAAAGGAATACCCCATCAAGGCTCCTCTTATATCGACTATTGTTTTAGAGGACAAAATTGGTAGCTTTCAACTTGATAGTCCTCCTTTCCTTATAAGATAGGTGAGCAAGACATTCACCATAAGTAAGGATATGAGCAATACCTAAATACCACTCATTCATAATGGAGACAAAGAGGACTGTTGGCATGTCTTTTTCTTCTGATTCTTCATGCTC
The DNA here is from genome assembly GCA_037957365.1 of Torreya grandis. Lineage (NCBI taxonomy): Eukaryota > Viridiplantae > Streptophyta > Pinopsida > Cupressales > Taxaceae > Torreya > Torreya grandis. The sequence continues at coordinate 3,497,033 of JARHVA010000057.1, read as the reverse complement.
TATTCCCTCTGGCTTGTTATCAAAAATTAATTGGCATAGGTCCTTTCCATGCACCAGCTTCTTTGGTTTGATGACTAGATCAAAATCTTGGATTTTTACAATCCAATTGCCTCTTTTCATCCCAAACTCTTTCTGAGTTAATATGGATTTAATTGTGGTATCAGGAACCAAGGTAGTAATGTGTGAATTCAGGATGTAGAAGTGGAAATACTTCATTACCTTTACCACTGCATATGCATGCTTCTCCATGTTTGAGTATTTCAACTCATGAGCTTTGAGAGGACATCTCATGAAAGAAATGGGAGATTCCATACCTTCTTAGTTCTGCTAAACCAAAATTGCTGAAAGTGTGTATTCGGAAGCATAGCTATATATGGTGAATTCCTTATTATAGTCTGGACAAACCAGAATTGGGGCATGGTCAATAGTTGTATTGATATCTTGGAATGCCAATTAGCCTTCTTCAGTCCAGCTAAAGATGGCCTTTCCCTTCATCATGTTTACAATATGTCGAGTCTTCTCAGCAAACTTGGGGATGAACCTTCTTAAGAAATTCACCTTTCTAAAGAAAGATTGAACAACAGTCTTACTTGTGGGAAGGGTAAGCTCTTGGATGGACTTGATTCTATCTGAGTCAATCTTTATGCCCTCTTTGGACACAATGTGTCTGAGAAGTTTCCCTTTTGTTACCTCAAAAATAGACTTCTTGGGATTTAAAGAAATGTCATTCTGGCAGTAGCATTCTAGCACTTGTTGCAAGTGATGCATGTGATCCGGGCGATGCTTGGAAAAGATAGTCAATTCATTAAGATAAACTATAATGAACTTACCCATTTCATCTTTGAAAGCAAGGTCCATTGCTCTTTGGAAAGTGGCACTAGCATTAATAAGGCTAAATGGCATTCTCTGATAAGCAAAGGTGCCCCAAGGTGTGGTGAAGGTAGTCTTGTGCTGGTCTGCTTCACCAACTTCTACTTGATTGTATCTTGAGAAGCCGCCTAGCATTGATAACATCTCAAAACTAATCACTATCTAAAGTATTTGGTCCATGATGGGCAAAGGATAGTTATCCTTTAAGGATGACTAATTTCAATTTTTGAAATCCACATAGATGCAAATTTTGCCATTCTTCTTTCTCACAGGTACTATGTTGGCAATCCATGTGGAATGATGGATTGGAAAGATTATCCTAGCATTCAACATTTTCTATATTTTTGATAGAATAGTACCTGATATCTTCAGATTGTACTACCAAGATTTCTACTTGTAAGGCACCGAATCATCCTTGAGAGAAATTTCATGGTGAATGTCCTCAGGCCTGAGCGACTTCAGAGCATCATAAGAGTATGCCAAAACATCCATGTAATGGAGAAGTAGGTCAGTAAATTTGAGTTTCTCCTTTGGAGTACAACACTTCCCAATGTTCACCATCTTGGGATTTTCCTTGGTACCCAAATTTATTTGATCATACCCCTGGGAGGAGTTTGAATCCATTTGTTGCTATTTGATGAACCTATCGTGCTTGTCAAATAGTTTCTCAAGAGAAACTAGTCCTTTGGAAATTTTATTCCCTTTTAGCTGCAAGAATTCTTCACCTACATCTGAGTTCATTTTAGGAGCTAATTCAAGTTTCTAGAGCTTACTGCCTTCGAAGTGAAGCTATTCGAAGCTATCTTTTTACTCCAAGAAGGCAATGATTTGGTTGTCATTATTAAATACTTGCCAATGACTATCATTATCAGGTATGCTTGGTCAGAAGACCAACTTTATGGTGTACTTGTCTCCTATGAAGTCTAGGTGAGGGACTAAGAGAGTTGCTGAAATTGCCAGTGCATTAGCTCTATCATTGAATTCCCTGGGTATAGCAGAGATGTTGAAAGCATCAAAGTCTTCAATTTGATCCCAGACTAGATTGCAGTAGTGGCGCAATCTCTCATTTTTATTTTGGTATAGGTTTCTCACCTAACAAACCACCAACTCGGCATCTCCTTTGGCATGAAGGAGTTTGATGCCCTTATCTTTAGCGACTTTCAATCATAGCAGAAGAGATTCATATTCAGCAATATTGTTAGTATTGTTGAACTGCAACTTGTATGATGAAGGAAAAATATCTCCTTGAGGAGATATCAACATAATTCTAGCTCTTGAACTGGTAGAGGAACAACTACCATCAAATTCTAGCATCCATACTTTATTTGAAATTGATCCTTTCTTATATTTATCTTTGCTTGAAAGGGGGAATTCTTCTATGTTTGCATTGCGCTCTATCATGTCTTCTGTTGTTCTATCTAAAATAATTTTTAGACTGTCATTTTTAGGAGTTTCATCAACTAAAACATGAGTATCTTCTATGGTCAAAAAATAATTACCCATCCCTGAAGACTCAAACAAAATTTGAGCTTCAGGCGTTGATGTCTGAGTGACAACATATTTTGATTCCTTTTTAGGAAGCAACCTTTGCATGATGCCTTTGATAAGGATCCTTGATTTAGACAAGTCCATGCTCAATTCTCCACCAACATTCTTGTAGAAATTTCATCCAAGAAGGATGTCATATGAGGCTGGGACGTCGGCCACCAAGATTGTCATCTTGATTCTTTTGTCTGGGAATGTTGTAAATGCAAATTAGACATCCTTGATTTGTCCCAGTAGTGGCACTTGTTTGTTCTCCATGGAGAAACATCTCCCAAAGGTTTTGGTCAATGTGAGTCCAAGAGATTCTACCACCTTGGCAGGCATGACGTTGTCAGATGCACCTATGTCTATGATGCAATTGCTCAGTTTGTGACTATTTATCAATAGGGAAACATAGAAAGGTTCTATTTTCATAGGGGCAACTGGAGGAGTAATGAAAAAATTGTTTGGGATGCACATATTCCTTGGGGGATCATTAGTTACCTTTTTAATATCTTGTCCTATAGGGATAGATTTATTCTTCACACACTGAACTAACTTATCCAACTGCTCAGGATTGGATTGCAAGAATTCAAATTTGAATTTTAGTCTTCTTAACATGGTCGATTATGTCAAATGATTGAAATGGAATAAGAACAAAGGAAGGGAGTTCATCTTTTTGATTTTTGGAAGGGGGAGGACTGACCTATAGATTTGAAGTTGGAGGTGAAGGTGTATTTGAGGTACTCACCTTTTTAACAGTCATTGGGTCCTTTAGCTGGAAAGGTAGAGAAGTTTCTCATTTCGCAATTGAAATTGTATGCTGACAACTTTCCCCTATTTTTCCTTTATCAGCTTATTAGGCTGATTGGTTCTAGGACTAAGTGAATATAACATATGATCCATCAACTACTTCACTTTCACTTATGGGTTCATCCTGGTAATTTAGGAAACCAATGTTGGAGTCGCCAGCTAATTCTTCTTGGTCTTCTGCAAGGAGATCAACATCATTTTCTTAGTTCAATTCAGGTTGAAAAGAGAAATCAGATTCTATTTCAAGATATCCAACTGTTGAATTGGTTGGGGGTGCTTCAATGGCAAGTTTCCCCTATGGGGGAGGAAGACGATTTGGCTATCCTTGATTCCTGGCAGCATTGCCTTGGTATGACTGATTGGGGAATGTCTTTTTTGGCATATCTCTGTATGAAGGAGCTAAAGATATCCCTTGCACCATTTACTTCTTGAGAGCTAACAACTCATTTTCTAACTTTTGAACCATTGGATCAGTGATACCTATAGATGAATATTCAGAAGACGAAGAAGATTTACCTCTGTTATGATCTCTCCTTATCTTTCCTACCAAGATAAGGTCATCTTCTACCTCAATGGCCAAATCTTGAGCTGTAACAAGGTCTATTTAGCTAGCATGTCTTAGCAGAAAACTTACTTCAGGTAGTTGTGAGTTGATGAAGAAACATTTAAGGTTCTCAGGTATAGGCTAAGAAATGATAGGAATTTGATTCTTCAACTTGTCAAATTTGGCTATGAAATCCCTCATTGGTTCATGAGGTTCCTTCTTCATTTGAGTGAGTTGAGCAAGCAAGGCATGCACATCTTCTGTAGGCTTGAACCTTACTTCGAACTTGGCTTTGAGTGTGTTCCAGTCAATTACTAACTGAGCTTATAGGTGGTAAAACCAGTCTGCAACAGCACCTTGTAATGTTTCTATGAACAACCTGACTGCGACATCCTCAAATTCCATGCCTATCACACCATAGGCTATGCTGAAGGCTACAATATGTTCATCAGGATAAAATTTCCCATCACCATAGAACTTGGGGAAAGTTTTCCTTGAACTGCATGGTAGCTCATGTAGAGGTGGATTTAGATTAAGTGGGCTAAAAGAGTTACCCAAGGGCCTTGAATTGCCATTGTATGACTATGGAAAGGTTGAATAACAAATCTCAAAGGGGTAAGTATTGATAAAGCTTTATTAATAGTAGAAATGGATGCTTTGCCTGATAATAGAGACTTGACTTTAGTAGGAGGAAAGCTCCTGGTTTGTTGGAGGCAAGATGGTGAAGGAAACAAATCAAAATTACTTTGTTGTACTAACTCAAATACAGGTTCAACAATACCTTTAGCCCTTTGGCTTCACGTATACTGTGGATCTGCCAGAGTGTAAAAATAAAAATAGAAAAGAACTGGCATTGCTTTAGCTTGAAGCTTGAGGCTTCAAACTGCGTGTTCTTCCCCAAGAATATTTTGTCACCAACATACGGATGAGCAAAATAGGTCTGATCAACCACAACAAGGAAGATTGGTCGACCAAATGTGCAGGTTTACCACATCAAAAGGGGACAAATCTCTCCTCTCATCAAGGGGAGGTTCCCTATAAGTATGAAGGGGCTATATATATATATATATATACTATAAATAAGCTAAAAATAACACTCAAGGGTAGGATAACACCATCCATCTCTCTTTTTTTAGAGATGATGTTTACCAATCAAAGGATGAATCTTGATGAAATGATAGAAGGCACTCATCTTCTTTTAGAAGTGTTGTTTAGTAGACAACAGGAACCTTTTGGGTAGTGACAAGTAACTTTAACAGGATGCAGTAGCACAGCAGGATGAAATGTAGCACAAAGTCTCCACCTCAACTACCAAAGAGTGAAATACGAAGGATAATGAGGGCATAAAGTCATCCCAAGATCCTTTACATAGAAACAAAAAATAGACAAACTAAAGACAATTGTGGTAGCACAAAGTCTCTCCATAGCCAGCTTCAGGACACCTTCCTGATTAATTTCACTAATTCTACTCATTTAATTAAATGAACAAAAAAATTATTAAGGAAACAGACATAAGAACAATTTCCCCAACAACCAAGCTATTCTAACACAAAGTCTAAAAAGTCACTTATTTTCTTATTCAAATAACGAAATATGATCAACAATTTGAGCTCAAAGTCTCAGTAATGCCTTTCAATTTGGGTGCTTTATTCCTGATGAAGGGACAGGTGGCACTTTCTACTGTGAAATAGGCGAGGACACTTGGCAGTATCCATTTAACTTATATAAGCTTAAGATATCTTTTGAGAGTCCTACGAAAGATGACACATGGTGGCTTCCACTGAGCTTTTTAGAAACATTATAGAAACATGTAAGACTCATTTGGATTTACACAGATGATGCCACTTGGTATGCTCCGCATACCTTAGTAACTTACCTGGGACCCACCACAGTCTTTACTCAATAATGAGATAAAAGGAAGAAATAGTGGATGTGACACTTGGCACTTTCCATCAAGTTCTATAAGGGACACATGGCAACTTCTATTGCATTTAGAAAAACATATTAAAACCTTCCACAACTGCCACTTGGCATGCTCCACTGAACTCTAAGAGAAGGTTATTTATGCATCTTTATCAAGCCTTTGGAACACACCAAAAGGAAGGTGTCCCTTTGAGCTTTTCAAAAGGTCCTTTTTTGAGTGTCAAGTGCCCCATTTGAAAATTGATGGATATTTCATTATCTTAAATTTGACATCCACGGGGACGTCATTGGTTGACTGTTTCAATGATTTAGGTGGCCTTCTTAATTCCTTGGTTGCTGAGTTTATTTTCAGGTTCTATGCCACATTTGAAATTTAGTGGATATTCCATTACCTTAAATTTGACATCCATAGGGACGTCAATGGTTCAATCGCTTCCCTAGTTCAATCACTTCCCTGGTTCAATTGCTTTCTCAGTTCAATCACTTTCTTGGTCTTTGATTGAACCATCCCTTTGTCCAGTGCTTCTTTTGATCTTTGAACCAATGTTCTCTACCCTCCGCAAGGGCACCTTCCCTTAGTTCACTGCCCTCCAAAAAGGCACTTGTTCTTTCAGCTTTGGGGCACTCCTTTGAACCATCTATGTTAAACCTTTTGAACCTTTGAACCAACTTTGGTTCAATGGTTTAATCTTGCATTCTGCTCATTTAATTGACCACTTGAACCAATCACTTTGAATCAATCTCATTGAACCTTTGAACCTTTTTGGTTCAAGGTTCAATCGATTCAATGGTTCATTCTATGTTTGCTCTTTGGTTGAACCATCCCTTTGAACTAGTCTCTGGAATCATCCGCTTCCTTCCTTTGTCTGGCACTTCCTTTGAACCGTTGAACCTTTGAACTTTGAACTCTTTTGGTTTACGGTTCAATCGGTTCATTGGTTCATCCTTTGTTCCATTGCTTCTCTATTTTTTTAAGTCCCTTGATCTCTTTGAATCCATTGAACTTGTTGAACCCGTTGAACCAATTTGGTTCAAGGTTCAATGGTTCAACAGTTCATTCCTTTATTCCTTGAAACCTTCTTTTCTTCACTGCCCTGTGAAAGGGAAATTGGTCTTGGTTCACTATCCTCTGCAAGGGCACCTAGTCTTTTCGCTTTGAGACACTCCTTTGAACTGGCCGATTAAACCAATCGATTGAACTAATTTGGTTCAATGGTTCAATCACTTTCTTCTTGTGTTCCACTTGACTGCTTGAACCAACCGATTAAACCAACAGATTTGAATCGACTGCTTTAAACCTTTGAACCAACTTTGGTTCAAGGTTCAACGGTTCAACGGTTTAAGCCTTCTTCTTTTCACTGAGTCTTTTGAAGCCAATTGAAGCTATTGAACTTGCTGAAGTGGTTGAACTTTGAACTTTTGCTGAAGCGCTTAACTCTTTAAGCTTGCTGAAGTTGTTGAATCTTTGAACCCATTGAACCTTTGAACCTTTGAGAAGCAGGGTTCAATGGTTTAATCCTTTGTTTGAAGCTTGGTGAAGAACATTTTTGGTTGAACCAAGGCATTGAACCTGTCTTGAAATGTCTGAGTGTTGAAAACTTGTTCTTTTCCTGTAGATTTCATAGAAATAAACCTGCAGAGTCTATTAAAACAAACCTACAGAATCCGTAGAAATGAATTAGCGGAGTCCATAGAAATGAGTCCATAGATTCTTGCTTGAAGAGTTCATAGATTCAAGCCTACAGAGTCCGTAGATTCAAGTTCGTAGATTTAGAAAAGGCTTGAATAATAAAGCATTTGAAGGCTCAGAACAATTTTTTGAGAAGGGGAGAGATAATTTTGGTCTTGGAGGACCAAAATAGTTCATATGTTGTCCCAAAAATGAGAAGTCAATTTTTGGGGACAACAGATCTATAAATAGATATTAAAATTAGGTTGACCAGTGTAACCTAGTTGACTATAAATGAAAAATAAAAAATGCAAGGGTTAGATTCACATCAAGTTCACTAGAATGTATGAAATAAATTAAGATATATATATAACTTATCTTAGTAAATCCAATCTTAAATAAGGTAATCAAATAACATATATTGTGATACTTTTTTATATCAATGGCATGGCCAAATTAGATCCATTAAGTGTAACCAAGGGATATATTATCACACAACACTAAAGGAGAGGGTACCAAAGCCTCTAGTTCAATAACACTATGCGATAACCCTAGATAGGTCTTATTATACATAAAAGGAAGATAATCTAGTGCTTACCAAAGTTTTTAACACAAAGGGGGATGGTTTAACATAAACAAATAATCAAAGCATCATGGTATGCAAATGGGGGACCATATCACCTAAGGTGGAAGATGGTAAACAAAGAAGACCCTATAGATATACTAAGTTTAATTATAGATGTAATCTAAGCAAGGAGTTTTACATTCAAAACCTATTACTTTATGCAACATTTATCTATCAAATGAAATAGCAAAAGTTATAGATACTTACCTTTGAGTGAACCTATCGAGTCTCAATCTCTTTTTTAGCTAATGGTGCTTTGAAAGAAGTTGTTTTGGATTTGAAAGGATTATATTATATAAATTAGCTCTAGGCTAAAATTCTTTTACTTTGCGTCCAAGACTTCCCACGAGATAAGTTATCTTCCCTTTAAGGCAAACCCTAAGCAATGACTCCTTCGGATGTAGATGTAGAAAAATTATGAGTTGTAATAATGCAAAAATGAATATTCTTCTATACTAGATTAAAATTAGTCTTGTATTTATAGAAATGAAGAAGTCCTAACCCTTCTATAATTTTAGCCGACAAGGTTGACCAACATGACCTAGTTTTAAGATGAAGTTATCATTTAGCCTCAAAATAGGTGAGACTAGTTGACTTAGTTTCATAACATGTGCTTTAACTTTATAACAAGTTTGACCTGATCGACTTAGTAGGAAAATAGGGTGTTTGCTTAGTTAGGGGTTATTTGTAATGAGAATTACTTAGGGAAATGTATAAATGAGGCTTGATTGTTTGGGGAGTTTGATAAACAATATTTATAATGAGTTTAGGTAATGATAGAGTTGACTAAAAAAAATTAGAAGCACCAATGATCTACCCACCTCTTTCCTAGTGCAGCTTTAAAGGTGTGCAATCAAATAAATATAAACTTGATATTTTCTTGCAAGAGAAAAAATCGTTAGTAAATGATAAATTTTTTTAAAAATATTATGTGTATGCACCTTATATTTTTGAGGTAAGATACCTACCAATATCTATTTCCCTCACCTCAAAAAGGGGGGGCATGTCATAAAGGGCATGACCTCCACATTTTCACAATTTTCTAGATTGAGTGGGACATGTCATAAAGACATGACCTCCACATTTTCAAAATTTTCTAGATTGAGTGGGGCATGTCATAAAGACATGACCTTCACACCTCCAAATTTTCACAATTTTTTCTAGTGTTGGAAATATTGTCATTGATGTCAAAGGTCTAACATTGGTGATAAAGGCCCCCATTACATTTAATGGTGTTTTTAATATTCATATCTTGGCTACTGTGTGTTAATATTTATTTAATATTAACGAATATATGTTTGGTTGCATAAAATTCAAAATAGGGCCCATGGAGAAGTCAAAGAGTCATGGGGGTAGAGACAAAAAGAGGAATGGAATGCATTTTCCCATGAATAGTCATCTTGAGGAATTCCAAGAGTCACCAAGTGAAGACAAAAGAGGGTATGGTGTATTTTTCCATGAAGAGTCACCTTAAGAAATTCTAAAGGTCACCAAGATAAAGATAAAAGAGGAAAGGACGGATTTGCTTATGAAGGGTCACCATGTGACTTTTCAAATGCAAGGATATGAAGGGTCATGCAAGTTTAGTGCCATTTTCCATGAGGATTGAAGGGTCACAAAGGGTGAATGCCAAAGGTCATTTGGAAAGCTATAAATAAAGGCTTCAGAAGCCATTTTTGATATGCAAGAGAGTGCATGGTTTTGTAATTATTTTATATAAGAAAAGAGGAGAGAAAAGCATGAGAGATTGTAGGGTTCTATCATTTGTTGAGTAAGCAAAATTGAGAGATAGTTGCATTTTATGCACAAGAGGGGTTGGTGCTCTTGAGGTTTGGTGCTCACAAATAGTTGTTGTGTTGGTGCTCGGCAAAGGGGTTAGTGCTCCTACAAGTTGGTGCTTATGAAATTTGTTATTTGAGTTGGTGCTCATTCATATACTTTGAGATTGTTCTCCATGGTTTTTTCCCACTTTGGGTTTCCATGTAAAAATTTGGTCTCTCTCTCTCTCTCTCTCTCTCTCTCTCTCTCTCTCTCTCTCTCTCTCTCTCTCTCTCTCTCCTCTCTCTCTCTCTCTCTCTCTCTCTCTCTCGTGTGGTGCATGTTATTGTTTTAGTTTTATTTCATATCTTTAATATGTAATTAAGTGGTTAAATAAAAGAAATCAGATTAAATAAAAGATTTATAATATACTGATTCACCCCCCCCTCTCAGTATATTTTGTGCTTAACATCTAGATTGGAGTGGGGGCATGTCACAAAGGCATGACCTCCACACTTATATAGTTTCATAGTTTTCATATTGTAGTGGGAACATGCCATAAAAACATGACATCAAAACTTAGTATATCCATGCTTCAATGGGGATATGTTATAAATAGATGACCTCTTCAGTTACATTATCTCTAGTTCAGTTTCATGATTCAAATATACACTTGGGTTAGAATCTTATACATTATATTGATTTTTGCATAGTTTGAAACATAGTTTTTCAGATCAATAAACACATATACTCCATCTCAGACATATTATATGTGCATATTCCATGTTATTACACCAAAAATTAAAAAAATACCAATTATACTACTCACCAAGATGCACTGATTACACCAAGATGTATTGTAATCGAGCCTTCTCTGCAACAGTAGTGGATTCATTTTATAGGTTGAAGTGATTAGATCATTCACCCTCACCAAATTTATAGATTAGACTTATTAAATCATATAATCTCCTCGAATTTATATGATGAGTTGATTAAATCACGCATCCTCACTAGATTATGTATATTCACACTCAAGTAGTGCGATTGAGATATAATGATCTCAATGGTCATGTCACAACTCATACTTACACTAGATTGGGAGCATAATACCTTCTAATCTCCCTCTTTATATCTCTAAGGTTTAAGTTTGAACTTTCTCCCACTCTAATGCTTCATAAGGAACTATCTTTACCGAGTCAAAGCATTAAGATAAACATGGTTGCATCAACACGCAAGTGTACTCCTTCCTTGCTCTATTTTTTTTCAAGTATTTCAATTGTTTCAAATGTAGATTATATGCATTTATTTACACTATAACATGCTCTTGGTTATAGTTAATATGCCATCAAATCACTCAAAGTGGGCTCAAGCAAAGGCAAATTGTGTTATACACACCCAAGTACATATTTCTTTCCTTTAAACTAGTCATTTCATCCTTATGCATTACTAGAATAAAAATGGAGAAATTAAAACTGTATATTTATATCATCTCAATCTTGTAGATTTGATAAATATCAATCAGGGTTATACCTTTCAATTTTATACCTCCTGGTTATCGAAAGGTTCATTTTCACCATCTCATTATCCCTAAAGGCTTATCTCTTAGTGCAATCCATATCATTTTGATGACCCAAGTTCACTTTACCACATAGAAAATTTAAAACCAGATGAACATCCTTCACTGTCAGTTTCATATACATACCTGTTTTCTATCCCTCTAGACACTATCAACCACAGAAGGACATTACTACTGATGGTAGTGTGTAGATCCTTATCCAGTGTCTAGTATCCAAAAGTCATTCAAATTACAAAATGATTGAAACCCATGGTCAGCCTAGTTATCTTATTGAACCCTGTAATGAAATATTTTTAAAGGGTGTGGTATAAAATATAAGTATAAGCCTTCTCATATTTCATTTAGAAAATACCAAATAAACACCTACTAAAGCTAAATCAATCAACTACACAAGAACTTTTCTCTGTCCTATTTATCTATATTTTCCAATCAAGCATAGGAGCAATATATCACAGGTTTGAAGTATTCAAAGATCTTTCCATGAGTGATATTTGTCAAATTACAAGCTAGATCACTACATACATCTTTATATAATATATTTCACCCTTGTGTACACACAAGCCCACACATAGGTGATAACTACATAAGACTAAGGCCCTCCTTGGAGTATTAACTATGTATGCAGCACCCATTAATAGAGGGGGGTTTTTAAGCAACTCAACACTATGAGTCCACCAACCCATTTTTTAGCAACTTTTTTCTAAGGATGAAGATCTAGGGTTTGATCAATCAACAAAGAGTGATAAATTGTTTCCCAGATTTGAATATATTAGCAGAGTGGTGATAGAAAACTCAGAACGATGAATTTGGTCGCATCCTAATCCAATCATTATTCCATACTAGACCCTTGCATCATAGTCAGACAGTAATGTCGATGGTAATGTCTAAATCCAATAGTCGTGTCCATGACCACATAAATATAATTTTCAAAATCTGATGACTGATCCAAAATATTGATCCTACATATTTTACACATATTCCAAATCTAGATTTACCTATGCACAATAAGCCAGCTAAGTACTCTTGTTTCTTATTTATTGCAATATCTTTCAATAGTTGCACTTTATTATTTTTATCAATCTCAATTGTATAAATTCATATTATTGTTTATCCATGTTTTCTATTAATTAGTCTGTTATAATTTAATTTATCACCATTATGTTAGAACTATTTCTATATTCTTAATCTTATACCAACCTTCTAATGTTATGGCTGAACACAAGGATAGAAATGAAGCAATAAATTAATAAGGTAGGCATTTTCCCTTTGAAACTAAATTAATAGTAGTCATAAATCTAAATTTCGCAAAGTTTTTTAAAGGAAGATTTTATTGTAAGTTTTAAAGTAATTTTTTTTAAATAACTCATTAAATATTTGAAAATGATATTAATTATCTATATAATGACAAGTTAATAAATTAATTAATATAATATATTTAAAGTTTGCAAATACAATATTAAAGAAAAATATATTAATATCAAACATCTATTAACATATTAAAATTATATTTTTGATGTATTTATAAATAACATATATTCATTATAATAATATATATATATATATATATATATATATATATATATATATATATATATATATATATATATATATATATCTATCTCAATAACTTCCAGTACTAACATCATTAATAATTATAATTTGTAAATCCATTATTATTATTATTATTATTATTATTATTATTATTATTATTATTATTATTATTATTATTATTATTATTATTAATCAAAGCAACACTTCATATCTTGTATAAGTTGAAATTTTCACTCCACTATCCTCATAAAAATAAAAATTTCGTGTTAACAAAATTATGAAGCATGTGAAAAAGGAAGCATTTGAGGTAGGTAGGTGCACTTGGAAATATAAATGGAAGCTTACTTAGACACAACTATAGACATTTTAATCATACGTACTTCAAATTATTTGAATGGAAAAGACATTTTAATCATTATATGAGATTTTATATAGATTTGATCTTAGGGTAGTGGGCTTTACATAAATTTGTCTCATTTAACTTGGTGAACTTTTGGTAATGGTAATTAAAATATTTCATGTAGTGCACTTTTTCATCATCCACCTACTTTAATGAAATTATATTGCTTTTGCTTAGGGTTTAAAAGTGATCCACTAAAATTGGAATAAAAATATATGTTGAAAGTGGATAAAATGTTGATAACAAACAAATAATCTCCAAAAGAAAAGAGTATTTGTCTTATCCTAAAGATATTTATTTAGTCTTGATTTTTTTTATTAAAAAAAATTATATTTATATGTTTTAATTTTAATTATTTATAAAAAATAATAATAATTTGTTTGAATTGAAAATTTATATGTAAAAATTTAAGAAAAATATTTATAAGATAAATTAGAGAATAATCAAATTATATTGACATTTATCAAACCTCTAAATAATAAATGATAGGAGTAATTCTAATAATATATACATCCTATTGAATTTAATAACAATATTTATATTATAAATAAACTGAATTTAAATTAAAACTTTATTGGCACTCAAACCCACATTTAATAGTCCAAAAAGAAAAAAACATTGAATAAAAATTATATGGGAAAGAGTTAGAAATGACCACATAAATTGGCCCAAGAGTGTCCCAACCACTAGTATATTTTTATAAATTAACAATAGTTTTACGTCAAAAGAATCACAATCACTAACCCAACATTTATATGAAACAATTTTCCTAACACTAATTTGCATCAGGGAAAATTTTCTTAATGCAAATTGTGAGCAAATAAAATAAAAATAAAAATAAAAAATGGAAATCACTTCGAAAAAGGTGTCAATCCTTCAAAGATGGTGGTTTTTAAAAATTGACATAAACAATGTCAAATTTTGTATTAGCAAATGACAGTGATAATTTTATCAAGGCATTGATTGTATTAGTGTCCAATAAAATGAGCCCTGGTGAAAAATTTGACAAACTCTTATGCAAAAAATATTATATTTTTTAATGATAACTCCCTCCAAAAATTTAAATATAAATTTCTTGTACAAATGCATAGGTTAGAAAAATAAACTCACATCATTACCCTGATACAATCATATGTCCATGGAATCGTACAGTTTAAATGTATTTTCTTTGGAAAGTTAGGGATTAAATATTAATTAAGAATTAGAGATTTAAGGATCTAATAGTCCATAATATGATAAATAAGGGTTTTACTACTTAATAATTTTAACACACACTAAAAGTAAGTTGAAGAAAGTGAGATGCTCTGTTTGCCATTGAATTTGGTGAAACCATATCATTTAGTTACAGGGTTAAGATGTTGCAAGAAAAGGCATTATTTTTTTTGTTATTATTCTTCAAACTTTTTGAACTATCTGACAAAAAAATATTATATTGTGCAAGTGTGATGGCATGGATGGGTAGAGAAGAGGAGGGGGTGGGTAACTTGTGACTTGAACTCATGTTAAATTTATTTGTGATGAGCAATGTTACTCCAACTCATGTTTTTTGTGTAGAGGTTTTTGAGACACCCACATTAAAATAATGTGTTGGTTGAATTGTATTTGATCAATCCTTGTGTTTCATCGCCAATCACCCACACATCAACTTGTTGAGAAGACTATTTTGAAAAATTAAGTCTTCAATAATTATGTGCAATGCCTTTTTATAGATTAAGATTGAGATTGGAGGTGGAAGCCATTGCCAGTGAAATATTTGAAACTAGTTGGTTGTATTTGGAAAACACAGTGATAATATATATTATCACTAATTCTAATTCACTTGTTCAAAGTGTGTGAGATGAACGTAACATTGAAATAACAAGAATTATTGATATCATGATTCATGAAGAGAAGGGATCCCACTCTAATATGAATTATAAAGATTTTGTTGACATAATCGACCAATTTTAAATCCTCTAAAACTTGACATGTTGGCAAAGGTTGGAAACATGTTTCTTCCCATATCCTTGATTAGTTACTATGCAAGTTTACAATATTAAAAATGTGTAAAAATGATTATGAATCATATATTTACATCTAATATTTTTAATCATAAAAAACCTATTTTTAATAAGTCATTGTTTTTAAGTTATTTTTCTAATATAAATTAAACATATCTAATATAAACTTTAATATAAAAATATTAATTTTAAAAAAAAAATAAAAAAAATAAAAAATAAATAAATAAATAAAAAATCGTTTATTTTTCCTTCCAAAAATTTAATGAAAAAACTCTAATACAATTTAAGTAACTTGCAATTTTATTAAATCTTTTTTGATAAATAATTGACTCAAACAACATCAAAAAAAAATTATTTTGCCTTGTAATGTCACGAACACTTCTGCATCAAGGAAAACAAATCTAAATATAAACTCTCCTCTTTAGAATGATGATAGTTGTAAATGCTACGAAATTAAAAAGAGATGAATCGAAAAGAGATTTTAATCTTTAGAACATCGAAAAGAGATTTTAATCTTTAGAAGATCGAAATCGAGCTTTTACTTAGATTTGATTTTTGAGGTCGTTAAGAGATTCTTCCACGCCTTTTACAACACTCTTACATCATAAGGTATTCATGTTCTGCTTTTTTTCATCACCCCACTAATTCTTTTGCTTTATTTTTATTTAACCACAATGTGGAATAGAGAAAGTTGTTTTTTTAATAGTAACTTTGTTTTCTCTTCAACAATCATGAGCCCGCATATTGAAACATTGAAAGTTGAGTTCACTGTGGTAAATTTTCAATAACATGGAAAGTTATTAAATTATATAGAATGTCGGTATCTCAATTCATATTTTGAAAATAAATATATAGTAGATTATAATGATGAGTAAGTGTACATCTAAATTAGTAAGCTCTTTTGGTTAAGTAGTCATATGTAAGGGGCCTCTATGCCGTCAAAGTCACCTAGGGCATGATCTTGGTCTTAATTGTTTGACTCTCTATGTCGAATACCTAGAGGGATTTGTATCCTGGGCGATAGATATAAGCAACCATCATCCTCACTAGTCGTTCTACAACCCTTTCAATAATATCTTTTTATTTCCCTTTTCTAAATCTTTCTCTTCTTATATACTAATACTTACCAAATATTCAATCTTACATTGATTTATTTGTTTCTATATAGATTTGTGCTCTTTCTTTGAGTGCTTTGATTATTTGTGCAACTTCATGTAACTTAACACTTTGAGCAACTTTGTACAACACTTTGCATCATGCACTCCTTGGGATATGCAAGGATACATGACAGACAACTCAAAAGATAATGTCATGTAATTATATACTTCAAGCATTGTTGAGTAACTCCAAACATCATGCACATTCTACATAGTAGTTAAATTCATGTCACATAGCTTCAAAAAAAAGCATGCACTCCACCCAACAGATGTGGAATGCATAAGTGCAAAAGGCTTATCATTTACAAGGTTAAGGGGCATAGTGCCCCACATGAAAATGTGAATAATTAATCTCAACTTATGTCATTGTCGTTACTCACAACTCATCATTCTACGCAACATGTACCATGCTTTAGCCTTTGCATGACATCATGGAATTGTGTAATGTGAAACATTTGCAAAACCTCCATGTAAAGCCCTTGGCTCATGCAACACATACCAACTTGCCTATAATTCTAATTCTGCATGTAGCACTTGATGGCAATTTCATAATTCATTCCATGATTAAAAAACCTATCAACAACCATGTAATTGGATGTCAATAGAGGTAGTTTTTGGAGGTGAAGATCAATACATGAAAGGTCAAATGATTTGACTTCCATAATGGTTCATTTGTGTGTGTGTGTGTGAGTGTGTCCATGTATGTATACACACACATACATATACATATAGCTCGTTATAGAAGTATACATACATACATACATACATACGTGTGTGTGTGTGTGTGTGTGTGTGTGTGTGTGTGTGTGTGTGTGTGTGTGTGTGTGTGTGTGTGTGTGTGTGTGTGTGTGTGTGTGTGTGTGTGTGTGTGTCTATATATGTATATGTATATATAACATTATATTAGGTGAACATCATAAAGTAAATAACCATACATATTTTTCAAGAGTATGTCATGTATATAATACATAGTGTAATATAGTTTTTTCTAGTTACCGTTTTAACTTCTTAGGCCTTAGTGAATGTAAATCCTAGGTTGCTAAATATTTGAGTATGGTAAATCAAGGTAGAATTATGCAATAAATATAAACACTAATTTGTAAGAGAGTTGGCTTAATTTGACCTTTCTAAAAATAGCAATAAATAATGTAAACAAGTACTTAACTGGAAAACAATTAAAATAGGAGACCTGGAGGCTAGAAATTGAGACACATGTTGATCTAAGTGTCACGAATAGGATGTAGGTGTGAAAACCCTTCCTAGATAGTAGCTTCCTAATTGGAAAGTAGTGTCATGTGATGCTAGTGTCCCTATTTTGGCATTAGTGTCCTCTGTGTAAAACTATTTGGAGCTTTTGAGTGCACCTGTGTCTAGGTCTGTCAAGCCTGTTCATGTGCACATGAGTTTTGAATATTTGTATATGACATGTTATGACTGATTTTATATTCAAACCCTAAACCTCCATGTTACCACGGCATTCACTTGACACAAGTAGTAAAGTATGTTTGTTAGTGGGGTAGGTTGGACATCCTCAACACCCTGTTATGATGAGTTACCTACATACCAATACTCTAAAGAGGGATCAAGTCCGATGTAATTCTCCCCACTTAAGTGCTGGTGCAAGTACAAGTGAAACTAGTATGAATGTTGTCTTGAGTGCTTTAAATGTGCTTGAGATTGGAAACCTGAGTAATCTGAGCTTAAGAATGTTTCAAATGGGTGTATACAGAATAAAAGCAAAATAGGGATTGATAACCTTGATTGTGCATAACTTATTTTGAGTTTATTTGTGTAACTTGCATCTGATTTCTATCTAGTGGTTAGAGGGATAAAAGTCATGTGTATATAATTTTTTAGTGTTTTTATGGGTCTTAAGAGAGGTCTAAACTGACCCTAGATAGTTGCTTATTTGAAAAGATATCTATTAATAGAAAAAGGAGGGAAAAGAATAATAATGTCAAAACTGGGACATTGGTGCCCCTATTATGGTGCTAGTGTCTAGGTGGCAAACCTTGAGATACTAAGGGCCATGATATCAAGGTGAGGGTTTAGGACTACTTTAGGGATGTTTGGGGATGCTCGTGGCCTACATGAAGGCTTGATAAGTGACTAAATAGGTCCTAAGATAGGTTTAGGGATAAGCTAGGGATGTGTGGTCTCAAATAACACTCTTATCACTCAAGTGCCATTTTTAGGTGATTATATTTACCACCCTTTATTCTAGATAAGCAACAAAGTGAAATTACTAGGATAAAGGAAAAAGAAGCGTACCTGAACTTACCTAAGAGATAAAGCCCATAAATTTGGATCTAAGCATGTGAAGTATGCTTCATTGTGTATCCTACAAATGAAATGTGCATAGATCTGTGCTTACTTAAGAGATAGAAAGAGCAAAGACAAAATTGATTAAAGAGATAAAACTGAGTAAAGAGATAAGAGAGAGGAAAGGAATGAATACACCTTACTAGGTATGCAAACCAATGCATAAACCTAGTGACAACCTATATGTGTGTGTAGATAGTGATCAATCAATGAATAACTTAGATTGAATTGATGGATTGCTCAATCCTCATGTGTGGTTGGCTCAAGGACTCAATCTAATTTTGATTCCATCATTTCCCCCCTCTGCTTGGTGGATCATGACATGTGAATAACTTGGATTGAATTGATGGTGTGTCTAACCCTCTCATGTAGGTGGCTCAAGAACTCAATTAGAGTATGACTCCATCATTGCCTACCCATGTGTAGTATATACATCTAAAACTAAAACTATTCAACATAATTGTAAATGTGTAACTATATATGCTATCTTTATGACCACTCAAGAATATTAAGCATCTTTGGGCCACTCGAGAATGCCAATCACTATAGATTAAGGCATGAATTTGGGTTGTAACCTAAAACATGGTGTCTGATGTGGGCAATGTAGAGAATGACATGGAGTTTATCATTCCATCTAATCAACCAGTGTATAAGTGAGCATATGAAAATAATGTGTCATGCATATGCTCCAAAATATGATATATGAGTAGATAGATTATGAACTAAGCTATAATAATCTGTATCTAAGCATCTAAACTAAAATGAGAATGATCATGTCATGCATGATGCCCCCAATATGATAAAATTGGTATAAATTTGAGCTAAATTGAGCCAAAATTGGTAACCTATAACTAAACCTAGACTATACCTATTGTACTTTCCTGGCCAATCTAAAATTTTATAAAATTGAGGCTATTAGATAGTAGTGCCATATCTTGGACATTAGTGCCATGTGGTGCTAGTGTTCCAATTTGGGTGCTAATGTCCAATTGTTATGATTTTTGTATAATTATAACTGATCTTTGTGTCAATATTTTTCATTGTGTTTTTCTGAAACTAATTTATATATTTTGTGCTTGTGTGCTACAAATTATACTCTAAGTACATTCAGATAGCCTAATCTCTATGACAAACCCCTGTGATTTCCCCCTCTTTTGAGGGGAGTTATTGAACATGTGAAAGAACTAACCTTAATTGAAAAATCTCTACAAAATATGTGTTAGCCGGAGCATATATGATATATGTGTAATAAGCCAATATGATGTGCATACATAACATCAGAATGTAAGCTAATCTTAGCATAAGTTTTTAATGCGTGATTTATATTAGGTCAAGCATTCACAAGGCTATCAACACACACACACACACACACACATATATGAACAATAAATATGAGTAATAATTGAATAGCTACCTAAAGGGATGGGGCATGATCTCCATCACGATACCCACGTAGGAAAGGGAGATGCATAAGGTCCCTCATGGCATCTAAAACTCGAGCGTGTAACAAGTAAGAGATAAGTGTCATGGCCATGATGCATACAAGAAAGCATCTATAAAACACACATGAGGCATACAAAGTAGCCCAAGGGGCCACAATACAAGGGACATGGGCTCATGTCACTAAATATTAGAAAGTAATACATACAAGGACATGTTCAAATATCCACATAGGCAAACAACAAGCAAGTTGGTTTAGAAACACATGGAAGGACATGTTCAAATGTCTGCATAAACCATTATGAAGGCACACACAATGACATGGGCATTTATCCAAAGCATATATATAATGAAAATAAGTGGTGTAGAGTCATAGATAAATGACATATTCAAATGCTCTTGATAGAATAAGCATAGAGACCCAATCAAGTCTAAACTAGAAAAGATAGAAATGAAAGCATATATGAACATGTGGTACAAATATGTATAAGAACTAAGATGTGCATATGCTAAGTCTAAAGTAGTAGTATTTAGGAAAAAATCTAAGTAGGTGTAGGATGATCAATATCAAGATATGACAATGTTAAATCTATGATGTAGAGTTTAGAAATATGCAACTTGACAATTGAAACTGTGTATAGGATGCCCCCAAATGGGTGAATGTATCAAATGAAGAACCCATGTATCTATGTATATGCCCTAGTGGATAGATATTAGTAAATTTAGATAGTTGTAGTGGACATGAGTCTAGTAATAATCTAAAAACACTTAACAAGAACAAGTGAAGCATGTATGTATAATAAAAACTGGCTATACTAAGATAGCTAGCATATGTAGTGTCTAGAAAAATATAAGAGATGTAAACATGGAAATGCATAAAATCTATAACTTATGCTTTCAGAGTAAATATTTGATGTTTTTATGTTTTGATATATTATATTGATTTTATTTTTTATGGATATAAACTATGTGCAAGTAACATGAAAATGAAACTATATATAAGGAACAAGAAATAAGGAAAGTATATACAAGAAGGGAGGAATAATACTAACTGAGGAGTCTCATGGGAGACTTGATATCAACGTGGCATGTGTCAAATAAAGGAATGGTGATCATGTGTGTTGTATAAAAAGGCAATTGAGGTCCTAGATCATGTTGTACTAAGTGATATATAATGACACTTCTTATGAAGTGGTACTAGGAATCCATGAAGTTGATTAGGGTGTTATGTGAATTATAGGGGTCTTAGGGACCCATATGGTAGAATATGTTTTAGCTGGCATAGGTGACATGCGCTGATAACTCTGAGAACTTAATAATACTGATCTTGAAATAAAAGGAGTAGAGGGAGGCCCTATAGAATATGTAACATATCTATAACATAAGGGTCTATTTAATAATGGTCTCCATAGGAGAGTATGTGTGCATGATAACACTATAGGAGTAGACCTCACCTACACTAGTGGTTCCACTGAACTTTGTGGTGTACTGATAAGAACTATGCTTAAAACTATAATTGGTAATTATGATGTGACTTCTTGTGGGATAGGTAAGGGATACTCATAGGAAAAACCCTCAATTATGATCACCTTATTATCATGTATATATTTGAAGCACTGTACATAGTGGACGAGATGGATCATAGCTATTATATCCATACCCTACCCAATAACATGTTAAATTTATCTACACTAGGTACTACTAAGATTCTAATGGCCACATACATTGGTCCAACTTGTAATAGAAGTATAACCTCCCCAATTGAGATATTAACATGGCCACTAAAACCATCAATAACTATGCCAATAGGAGAAATATCTTGTTTTGAATATCCTAAATGATGTAGAAGTGTGATAGTGCACATGTTAATGCTTGACCCATTGACAACCATAACACTATAAATATGATGATGATCAATGTAGCCTTATACAAAGAGTGCATATAAATCTAAATCATCATGAATGATCTCCTACTCTAAGAATGAAATGAGTTGTCTAACTGCAGACATCTAATTTCTAACACCATTTATGTTGAAATTGTCAATCTTACTCAAATTACACTCAAATGTACATTTTAGGTCAAAATCCATAAAATGCCCTAAATGGTTTGAACTTATCACTTACAAGTGCTAGTTTAGGTCAAATTATCCCTAAGTGGGGCAATATAATTTATGGGCCAACTAACTTTGATCAGATCATTTCAAGTCAAAATGACCATTTCACCATTTAGTGCTCTGGATCACTCTTTTCTTCTAATTCATTGGTTCACATCATGTACCTTTGTTATTTGATGTTGGCAACATCCTAAATGGGAATACGGTTCCAATGCATCTAACTTCACCTTCTAATTCCTTTTCAATCAAATTATGACCCAGTAATATGACTTTCTGACCATTTTGATTAATTGAGGGCCAATTTTGAAATAATTGCATAAATATTGATTAACCTTATTTAAGGCTAATTAATCCAAATCAAGATCTTAAGTGTATTTTCTATGAGAGTTGTTGAATATTTATTTTTGAAAATGGATTCCTATTATCTACATCACCTAGTGACATCATCTATGGGGTGGCATCCATCAAGCCATAAGTGCATAAAATATCAGGATTATGGGTCACCCATGCCTAGTTAATGCCTCGCATGCCTCTTTAATGCTTATTTATCTTGAGGATAATTATGGATTTAATTAAAAATATTAAGACTATCTATGGCCACACATCTCAATCTTTTCTAAAATCTATAAATCGAGAGGCTATGAACATCATTTCTAAGATTGAATATTGCAAAGTTATTATGCTCAAATATCTTAGAATCTTGAATATTGCAAAGTTATAATGCTAAATTGTTTCCACAAAGCTTCATTGATAGGCTAGGAGTGTTCTTGAGGCATTGGAGGAGCTTACCACCAGTGTTGACAAAGACAAGGATGCTTGATCAAGGGAGAACATGTTTTTGAGCCACATGGGTATGGTGAATCCATTTGGGAAGGTAATATGGTGTTTCTTTCTTTCATTTATTTCTTGTTATCCTTTGTAATTACCATAGGAATAGATAGGCTTGGTTAGTTAGTTGTTTATGCATGTTTCATTATTTATGGACTAATGCTTGACTAACTTACTTTGTAATCTTCTCTACACTAACTAGTATTGTAGTATGATACACACCAATGCTATTATGTAGGGGGTGTGTATCCTCTGTAGTAGTGTGATATGATGCTGATGATGGATGTTCCTAATACATATAGTTAACACCTAAAGTGCCCCTTGCCTCATTAGCTGCATGATTTGGAAATATATCCAAGAATATTTTCAATGCATCTATGGGCATGCCTACATCAATTATGTTGGCCTCTATCATATCTTGTATCTTATGTTTCAAGGTGATGCATCAATTTATAGTATGGCATAGCACCTTGGGATAGTCATAAAATGCATTGGAATCATAGCTATTTGGAAGAGGTTATATCATATCAACCTCTTTGATGGGATTGAGAGATATGACATTTCATTCTAGGAGCTATTGTAAAAAAATGTGCTAGTGATTCTAAAAGGTTGGTGAAAACTCTTCATGGAGGAGCCAATAAAACCAAGTGAGGAGAAGGTTTTTAAGGTGCATTAATTGAGACCTTTGGATTACTCTTTTTTAAGTGGCCCTTAATTTATATGGAGGCTTATTATAGCTCTTATTAGTTTATTCTAATCTATTTGTATGTTTTTTAATTTGCCCATAGAGAGAAGCTTAACTTCCTTTTCTTTCACTGTGTGGCATAAATTTGTGAAGGTTGTAAACTTCTTGAATAAGATAGATTCATGCAATGCTAGTAGGAAGATTTGTTTGAATATGTCTTGGAGCTCTCTATCTACCATGGGACTAGTCATCTTTGCCAATATAATTTTATATTGCAAGACATTTTTTTTAATAAGATCATTGGATTTTTACTTCAGTTATGCAACTTGAGCATATGAGATCATATCACTGATGTTAATTGAGAAGTATGATAAAAACATATCTACCAATAGATCGAATGTGGTGATAGACTAATTAATAAGATCAGAAAACTACTGTAAGGCATAGTCCTTTACACTGTATGGGGAAAACTTAGTGAGGAGCCTAATTGGATATGTATTTCAAACATGTTTCATGGAAAACTCATAGATGGTGATCTGGGTCACCCTTAACATCATATAATGTAAGCTTAGATGTCACAAATCTAGATGGAAAAGGAGTTCTGCTATGTGATATGCTAAATGTGTATGTAAAATTACATGATAATACAAGGTTGTGATGTCCTAGTAGCTCCTTGCTCAAGATGTAACACCTTAACCTGTAGAGAATGAATCTAATGCATAAGGGATTATAAATCTAGAGAGGAAGAAATAGCCATATGAGGTGTAGCTGCTACTGAAGGTGGTCAAGTTAAAATAGGTTTTTTTACAAGTTGAGTTTCCCCTAACATAGGTGTAACAATATTGTTATTTGGGGGAGTAGAATATTGGCCATTATTTGATTTTTAAAGTTATTTATGGATAATATTGATAAGGTCATCTTGCATATCTGAATGTTTTGAAACAAAATATTGCAATTGTCTTTTATTAGTTTCATCAAATTAGTTATTGAATTCTACCATTATAGGTTAAGGAGTAGGAAAACAAATATTTGTATATTTTGAACCTTTAAAGGAATTTAATCTATGAAAGATTGCAAGAATTAAGTACTTAAAAAATATGATATTTTAGAAATAATATCTGATCATAGAAAATAAAATGACATAAACCTAAAGAGCATATAAGGTTAGGCTTTGAGTAGTATTTGAAGTAAGTTAGGTTCACCAAATGTTTTAACTTTTTAGGACTAAGTGAATACAAATATTAGGTTTATAAAAGTCTAAGTATAGTAAATCAAGGTATAAATATGTAATAAATAAAACCATTGATTTGTAATAGAATTGACTTAATTTGTGTTAGGATAAATTACAACCCAAATTTATCCCCAAATCACATACAAGAGAAAATATGAAACGAATTAATCAAAAATTGAAAATAAAAAAACATGCACATAACATGAGACCCCAGATTTAATGTGGTTCACCCAAAATAGGCTACACCCACCAAACTTTTCCAGTATATTATTTCTAGCAATACAAGGGAGAAATAAAATCTTGTAACAAACCTTGTTACACCTCTTTGCCTTTTTGCACCTCCACTCTATGTTAATTTTTCACTTATTTTCTCTTAGCCATATCTCAGTACATTTTAGGGAAAAAAACATCTAAATATAACCTCTACTGTTAGATCTGAAAACCTATAATCAATGGCCCAGATTGACTATGAAATTACAATTTAATAATTTAACCTCTAATATTGGAAGACAATTAGGTTCCACACCTAACAATATCCAACTTGGAGACTGATTATAATATGATCACAACCAAAAACTCTTAGGAAAGAATAATCTATCTTCTTTCTAGTCCATGCCTCCTCTGGTATTCCACCATCCAAAGCACTCGAAGGTCCTCTATTTATTAGATAAATTGTTGTAGTTATAGCATCTACCCAAAATTGTAAAGGTAAACCTGCATGCTATATCATGCATCTAACACACTCTATAATAGTCATGTTCATTCTTTTTGACACACCATTATATTGTGGTGTTCCTAGAAATACTTTTTATCTATGAATTCCACTTAATGAGTAGTAATAATTAAAAATGTTACTACAATACTCACCTCCATTATTTATC
This sequence comes from Torreya grandis, assembly GCA_037957365.1. Lineage (NCBI taxonomy): Eukaryota > Viridiplantae > Streptophyta > Pinopsida > Cupressales > Taxaceae > Torreya > Torreya grandis. The sequence continues at coordinate 3,471,123 of JARHVA010000057.1, read as the reverse complement.
TGAGACATTTTAGTTTTAACCCTATTTCATTTTAACTAAAGCTTTCCATTTCTTGAATGGATCAAAAACATCATACTTCATTTTTATACAGTATACCCAAACCTTCTTAGTTGTATCATCAATAAAAGTAACATAATAATTTAAACCACCAAGTGAAGATACCTGAGTTGTTTCCCATATGTTTGTATGCACAATCTCTAACTTTTGATCCTTCTTGACTAGTCCAACTTTGAGAAATCTCACATGTTTTTGTTTCCCATATACATAGTGCTCAAAAAATTGTAGATCTAATTCTTTTAGACCTGGTAGTTTATCATTTGCACATAGGGCCTTCATTCCCTTTTCACTCATGTGGCCAAGTTTGTAATGCCACAAAGCTACATCTTTACCTATGATAGCTACAACACAAGATGAATTAGCATTATCTGTAGTCAAATATAAAGTTCCTACTTTATTACCTTTTGTAACCACCAAAGAGCCCTTTGTAACCTTCCATGATTCGATTGTAAATGTGACCATACAACCCTCACTACCAAACTTCCCTATAGAGATCATATTTCTCCTCGAGCTTGGAACAAGACTAACATCCTTCAGTATCCAAGTGTTTTCATTCTATAATTTAACCTAAACACTTCCTTTACCAATAATGCTACAGGTTTTATCATCACCAAGGTAAACATTCCCATAATTACCTTAAACATAATCTATAAAATAATGTCTATGAGGGGTAGCATGAAAAGAGGCACCTAAATATAAAACCCAAGATTCAATAATATTATCTAAAAAAAGTACAAGAGCATATTGTAGTACATCACCTACTACATTTGCTTCTTTATTACCTTCTTGTTGGTCCTTACCCAATTTATCCTTTTGAAACCAACACTCTTTCTTTGTGTGTCCTGGCTTGCCATATACCCAACATTCCTTTTTGCCTCTTGATTTAGATCTTTTACCCCCTTTTGATTTTCCATGATTTCCTCTTTATCTATTCTTCTACCTTCCTCTGTTCTCCACTATTAATGCATTTCCAGATATGGATGTTTCACTTGTGCTTTTCCTTCACATTTCCTCACTTAGGATAACACCCACCACATCTTCAAACTTTAGTTTGGCATTTTTAGACACAAAGTTGCTTACTGCCATTACCAAGCTATTCCAACTTTTAGGGAAGGAACAAAGAATAAGGAGAGCCCTAATTTCACCATTACAGTCAATATTTATGGAATTTAACTGACTAGTAACCATTTTAAACTCATTTAAATGATCTAGTACTGAACCATTTTCATGTTAAACAATTTTTTCATTAAAAATATTTTATTTGAGGCAAAGGCTTTTTCATATAACTTGCCTAATGCAATCATAAGACCTTCTATTATCTTTTCTTATGATATGTTGAATGCTACATAAGATGCAAGGCAAAACCATATGGTTCCAAGGGATTACTGATCCAATAGTTCTCAGTCTTCATCTGACATTATAGATGGCTTCTTGGTTTTCCCTCCCAATGATAAATATAGGTCATTTTGGTAAAGGTAAGCCTCCATCTACATCTTCCACAATCTAAAGTTCTATCCATTGAAAATTTTCACCTTAGGTTTATTTTCATCTGCCATAGCTCCCACTTGAGGTCAAACCCTTTTCTTTTATGATTTAAAATTATGCAAAAAACTTTTTCTCTGATACTACTTGTTAGGATAAATTAAAACTTAGATTTATCCCCAAATCACATACAAGATAAACCATGAGATTAATTAATAAAAAAACTAAAAATAAACAAAAAATACACATAACATGAGATACTAGATTTAACGTGGTTCACCCAAAATGGGATGCATCCACCAAACTTGTCTAATATATTATTTCCACTAATACAACAGAGAAACAAAATCTTGTAACAAACCCTATTACACCTCTCTATAATTGTCTGCCTCCACTCTATGTTAATTTTTCACTTCTTTTCTCTTAGCCATATCTCAATACATTTTAGGGAAAAAACACCTAAACATAACCTCTATCGTCAGATCTGGAAACCTATAATCAATGGCCTAGATTGATTATGAAATTACAATTTAATAATATATCCTCTGATCCTGCAAGATAATCAAGCTCTACACCTAACAATTTGACCTTTTTAAAAATAACAATAAATAATTTAAACAAGTACTTAGTTGGAAAAAGACTGAAATGAGAGATGTTGAAGCTACAAACTGAGATAGAGGTTTATTTGAGTGTCATGGATAGGATCCATGTATCAAAACCCTTATTGGATACTAGCACCCTAATTGGATAGTAGTGCCATGTGGCACTAGTGTCCCTATTTTGGTGTTGGTGTCCTTTGTGCAAAACTATTATGAGCTTCTTAGTGCACTTGTGTCTAGGTCTTCTAAGTTTTTTATTATGTGCATAGTTCTAGATCTGTATATATGACCTGTTATGACTAATTTTATATGTAAACTCTAAACCTCCTCGTTGTTAAGGAATCTAGTTACAAAATTAGTAAAGTGTGTTTATTAGTGGGGTAGGTTGGATGTCTTCAACACCCCATTGTGATGAGAGTTTCTTACATACCAAAACTTTGTAGAGGGATCAATCCCGATGTAGTTCTCCCCACCTAAGTGCTAGTGCAAGTGTAAGTGAAGCTACTATGAATGCTGACTTGAGTGCTTTGAATGTGCTTAAGATTGGAAACCTGATTAATCTAAGCTTAGGAATGATGTAGATAGTTGTATGCATAATTAAGGTAGAATAAATATTGATAACCTTGATTGTGCAAAACTTGTTCTAAGTTTGTTTGTGTAATATGCATCTAATTTCCATCTAGTGGTTACAGGGATAAAAGTCATGTATATATACTATTCTAGTGCTTGTGTGAGTCTGAAAAAAGGTTTAGGCCAATCCTAGATAGTTGTTCATTTGAAAATATATCCATTGGTAGAAAAAGGAGGGAAAATGACAATAATTCCAAAATTAGGACACTAGCGCCATGGGTTGATATTGTCACTATTATGGTGTTATTGTCTAGGTGGTAGAACTTGATGTATTAATGGCCAGGATGTTAAAGTGAGGGTTTAAGACTACTTTAGGGATGTTTATGGATGTTTGTGGCCTGAACGAAGGCTAGATAAGTGTCTAAATAGGCCCTAAGATGTGTCTATATTTAAACTAGGTATGGGTGGTCTCAAGTAACACTTTTAGCACTCAAGTGTCATTTTAGATGATTACAGTTACATTACTTTCTCTATTCTCCATCTTATTCAATGTTGTTTTTACATACACATACAACCCATCTCAACCCTCATTTAGAGTGTTATCCTTGGGACTTATGTGATTTATATCATTGGTATGATAATGGTGATCATATTACATGTCTCATTGAATAAGGTCAGAGTATCTGAAGCCTAACATCAAATTAATAGATCCTTAAATTACCTAGTATATTGTTCTAGTAAAGTTCAAATTGAGATAGATAAATAGGTTCATGTCAATGCATTGACAAAGATTAATGTTTAAAATGATCATTAAAATGAAAATACATGTATCTTCAACCAATTCATTTAATTCCTTGAATGGGTGGTTGTATCAACACACACATCACATAAAGATTTTGGTGGTCAAGTCCCACCAAGTTTGAAGTAAATCTAAACATTCATGTGATTGAGGGAAACATAAATGTAAATGCAATAGATAATTGGTTAGATCACTTAAAGTCACATTTTTCTATGAAAGAATTTTATGATGAGTAGAAAATCAATATTTCACTTTTGAAATTTTATTCACCCATCAAGAAGGTGTGGCAAGCACACACTCTATGGGGGAAAGACTAGACATAATATGTGTCTAAGCCAACCTGGGTTATAATCCTAGAAGCCTTCAAGGATGAATATTATTTATAATATGTCTATAAATTTGTCTATATTTAGTGGCAATAACTATGGAAATGACATGACCGATCATTTCAAGCCTACACAGATACATTTCATGAATTGTATGCAAAATTGGGCTCCTTCGAGTAAGAGAAACATAGAGTCCTAAAGTGTCACAGTAAACTACAATAATTCATTCAATCTAAACTAAAGATAGGTAAATTCAATATGATGGGAGAAGCTTATCACTACATGAAAACCATTAAATAAGAGTCCAAGAGGAATGGAAAGTTAGAAACATATGTTGTGTCAAAAAATGCACCAAACGTCTTATCTTTCACTAACTTGTATGCTTCTACGTAGACCTACACTTTTACTATGAGTGCCTTGGTTACATTTACAACACCAAAAACTTAACACTTAAATCACCTTTGTATAACACATTGTATCATGAACCTCTAGGGATATGTAAGGATATATGACACACAACTCAAAAGATAATATCATACAATCTATGCTTCAAGCATCACCAAACATCTCCACTTATCATGCACATTTGACATAACATTTGGATTCATGTCATATGGCTCCAAGGAAAACAATGTGCACTCGACCCAATATAGTTAGAGCATTTAAGTGTTAAGGGATTAGTAATTGAATAGTTGAAGGGGAAATGTGCCCTATGCCGAGATATGAATAATCAATCTCAGCTTATGTCATAGGCATTCCTTGAAACTCATCATTCTACGTAGCATGATCCATGCATGCAGCCTTTTCATGGCATCAACTAATTATGCAACGTGAAAGACTTGCACAACCTCTAAACAAAACCCTTATCTCATGAAACATTCATGAACTTACTTGTAATTCTAAATCCACATTTTGTAATTAATGGCACTCCTATAGGTTATTCCATGACAAAACACCTAACAAAATACCATGAAAATAAAGGTCAGGAGATGTAACTATCAAAAAGGTGAAGAGTCATACATGGAATATCAAATAATTAAACTTCCATAATAGTTTGTGAGTATTCTATATATATATGTAACATTAAATTAAGAAAAGAGTAATAAATTAAATAACCATATATCTTTCTCAAGAGTATGCCATGTACAAAACACACATATTAATGTATTTTTATGTTCCAGTTCCATTAGTTTCTCTACTCTTTATTCAATGTTGCTTCTACATATATATACAACCCATATAAATCCTCATTTTGAGTGTTATCCCCTAGACCTATTAAGATTTGGATCATTGGTATCAAAGTAGTTTATCATCTTGCATGTCCCACTGAACAAGGTCATATTATTTTAAACATAACATCAAACCACTGGATTCATAAAGCTACATGTTGTGTCATTTTAGTAAAGTTTAGATGGGGAGAGATAACACAACACAAGTTATTGTCCATGCATTAAAAAAATAAAATGATTAAAAATCTCTTCCAGAGTAAAAGACATTTATATTCAACCAGTTCATTGAATTCCTCAAATGGGTGGTTCTATCAACACACATATCATGTAAATCTTTTGGTGGTCAAGTCTTGTCATTAGACATTCATGTGTTTGAGGAAAAAATAAATGCAAATTTAGTAGATAATTGGTGAGATCACTTAAGGCTTCATTTTTTTATATGGATGACCTCCCCAATGAAGAGAAGATCAATATTTCACCTTTGAAAGTTTTTTCACCCATCAAGAAGTAGTGGTAAGGGCACACTCTATGGGAGAAAGTCTAGATAGAAGACGAGTCTAATGCAACCTAGAATAAATTTATAGAAACCTATAAAGATGATTATTATCTTGATTTTTTCTATGAATGAAATGACATTTAGTTGAAATAATTGTGTCAAGAACATGACGAGACAGTGCAAGCATACATTGACGCATTCCATGACCTATATACAAAATTGGGCTCCTTCGAATTAGAGTAACATAGAATCCTAAATCACCACAGTGGTTGATTACCATTTTTCCAATCCAAAATGAAGCTAAATAAGGTCAATATGATGGGAGAATCCTATCACCATTTATAAACCATTGAGGAAGATTTGAATATGAATGGAAAGTAGGAAACATCTATCATGCTAAAAAAGACACTCACTTCACAAAATTTCAAACCATCTAAGATAGGTAAATGGTATGATAAAATACATCTTGATCATACATATCCATGTCATCATTTATAGTGAAAACTTAATGTTGACATATATTATGAATTTTCTAAATCCATATTCTTTATTATACTTTCAAACCCTTGATTATCATTAGTTTCTAGTTTCAAAATGTAAAAAGTATAAGAAAATCATTATTTACAAAAATATATAAAAATATTTAAATATTCTAAAGAATCAAAAATTATGACTTGAGCATGATTATACATGTATTTTACATCATTTCCATATGTTATTTATCTCATGTTTAATATATAGCATGCCCTTTTTCTATCACATATGCATTTCATTTATATTCATGAATGCTATGCAAATATTCAGATTTCACATGGATTAAAATGTTGGGCTTGCCTCTACTTAGTATCCTTACTAAATTGGAAGCATATTTTCCACATATTACACTAGTTATGGGTGCTCTCATTTTATGAATCATATTCTGAATAACTATATATTCTTTACAAATGTCTTGCTAATATCTATATCTTACATTATATACATGACTATGATATTTGATAGGGTATGAGCACATTACATATACATGGTGTAGGATATATTTCTATTTTTATGCTTCGATGATGCTACTACTTGTACATATTAGAATAGATCTTTGATTGTATATTGTGTATGTCCCATGGCCCTTGTGTGCAATTTCTTGAACATCTCCATGAGATCTTTTATTTATTTTTGACATTTGAACATGTTCATTGTTTGTAATCTTTGGCCTTTTATTTTTTACAAAATTTGAACATGTCCCCTTGTTACGACATCATTTATGTCTTGGGAACATGATCCTTGTCCTTATATTTTAAATTTTTATTCATATGACATATGAACGTGTCCCTTGTATGTAGCCCTTCGCTTGCTTGTATAACACTATGTTTTTTATGTCTGTGTACTTGTTTAGATTACTAAGTTTAATGAGTGTCATGATACATATCATGAACTAAATAATGCATATGATAATAAATTTACATTACATTATTATTAGCTTCATGAATACACTTCTATAGGCCTTTCCTCATATGTTACATACATATTTAAAATAGTATATATCTTACTACATTGACAAATTTTTGAAATATGTTGCATTATTCAATGATTACATATTACTATGTATAATTCAATTAATTATTATTTTGAGATGAGTGAATTTCAATATCAATACCTTCACCTTAAAATTGGGGCATTTTAGTGGCCTTTTCATGTATAAGATAAGCCTTTTCAAGAATAAAAACTAGTTTTCATTATAGAATACAACTTCAAGGTTTCAAAATGGTTCCAAATCTAGTCATTAACACATATTATGGGGGCATATGCACTCATATTATAAGATCAAACTAAATATTTATATAGTTTTGGGTTCATGATATATATTCATGCACAAGTTTCAAACAAAATTTACAAATTTGCATTTACATATAGTCACATATTCTATATTTATAAATTGAGGAATAATACATATTCATGCACACTATGTTATTTTTTAAAAAGTGAATATTATTTTATATATATGGAAATGTTAGGAGCATGATTGTTCTCCATTCTCTTTTGATCATGCATATAGAAACAAAGAGGCTATCAAATTTACAAGCCATTTTTAGTGATTGATTCAATTAAAGTGCATAATGTATAACTTAGAGGTTCAATGCCCTCTAATATTATGTCTAAAAACCTATTATGAATTTCAACTCATTTCACATCATGGGATTATAAAGAGTAGCTGAGTTAAGTTGAGGTCTCTGCACCCCTCAATGGGTGTTATTTTTGTTATGCTAGTCAAAATTAAATTTGGGGATTGATCACCCTCAAATTCTCCATTGGTTAAACTAAGGAACCAAATTCTCCAAGTGCTTCATAAAAAGCATCAATTATCTAATGATTCAAAAAAGCATCATATCCAAACAAATTCACAAGAGCATGCATTGGTTTCACACATATAGGTTTACTATTTCTTTGTTCTTTTCAATATATTTTAAATTCAGGTTAAATTTCAATTTTTAGTTTCACATGAGTGTCAACTACTTTTACATCATTCCAAGTTTTTCCATAAAACACCTTACATGATTTGGAGCTTATCCCAAAGGTAATTTTTTTACACACTAATGTATTATTTCTCATTTACTCTAGTAATTTCATTTATAGACTAAAGGAGGGGTGAATGTAGTCACTCAAATTTGGTGATGAATACTTAATTAGGTGAGTTTTATCCCTATTTCATTTTATTTGACTTGTACACTTAATATGGACCTATTTAATTTATAAATTACTATTTTATGCCTGTATAAATATTCTAATAGTTAAAAACACCCCTAATCAAGTGTACGGATAATTTTGGACCCAAAAGACACATTTCCCTAAAGTACAAAAATTTCATGTAGGGATAATAGTGGTAGATGTTTTTGTCCCCTATGGGATATTCCTACCCTTAACCCTCTAATGGTCAATTTTTAAATTTAAACTCTCCCTTAATTTGTGATATATATTTTCAAGATTCTTAATGTGGCCTTAAGACACACTCAAATCACATATTTTACCACATGGTAATTTCAATACAAAAGCACACTTTACATTACTACACATTGAGCAAAGCTTCCATATTCTTCTCAATTTTGATTCTAAATATTTCAAGCAGTTCTCAACCAAGTCAAAAGCCTATTTTATCCAAGCCAAATAAAATGATGATAAAGTATTCAAGTCATCTCTAGATGCATTCATATAGTCAAATAAACATAATTACATAAAACATTCTAAGTAGAAGAACTACATGGCTTGATTTCCCTCTTTAGAGTATTAGATATGTAGGAAATATTCAATCATCATGGAGGTGATTAGGGATAGCTCAACCCATTACACTCTCCATTTTTTATTTTTAGGTTTTTAATCATTGTAATCCCTATTAGGGCTTAAATTTTTAATAATATATTTATAGGTCTTTCACACACTTTTAAAGGTCAAATCTCTGCATCCACACCTAAATTAAGTTGTCTCATCTAACTATGACTTGAATTCCTAATTTTTATAAAAAAGGCAGGATGAATTCATTTGAGACCATAGTGGTAGTCGATCATGTCCAGACAATCTTGTCCTTCTCCAATTTTGATTCTAGATTCTAGGTATTTGTAGATCCAGACATTGTTTATCAATTTTAGTATTCTTTCAACTTTACACACTCAGATCTTAGACATAAACAACTAGGCTTATCATTTTATTTCATAGTTATTATTATTTCAATTGATTTTAATTTAATAAATACAAACTTTTACTTTCATTCTATTTGTCAAAAGTTCATTTACAATATTTTGTTATATTTTATTCAACTTATCTGAATTAGGGTAATTTACCATATTTATTCAAATTTTTATAAAATAGAAGGGACCACCCCTGATCAATGAACTAGGTAGATTTTCCACTCTAAGATTTATTAGTGTAGGTTTTTATTTTTCCCTATTTATTAATTAGGGAAATTGTATTTCTTGTGCATACATGGAGTTTTCCTACATTTGTGGGATAGGCTAGCTTATGTGGAGGTGTGTGTCATAGATGTGTCATAGGTGTCATAAGAATGTCATAAGTAACTCCCTTTATGGGAGTTACTTCTCTATTATTAGCACCTTGTCACCACCTTTCATGGAGGAGTTACATTCTATTCTTGGGGTGCCTTGTCCACCTTTTGTGGAGGAGTTACTTTCATACTCTCCTATTTTTAGTCCTCATTTTGGCCATTCTATGCTAATTCAGATTTGGTTTTCTCCATTTTGTTTTGTGCAATTTATCTTCTTGTTATTGTCAAATTGCTTTAGCATCTTATGGTGTGCACTTGTTTATCTTGTGTGATCACGTCTTCATTGCACTCGTGTTATCCAGATTTTGTCAACAACTCCGATATGGTATCAGAGCAAAATCGGTAATCTTGTGTGTGATTATGCTTTTAGCTTATTTTGGAATCAAGAGGAGTGAAGTTCTCTTTGTTTTTTATTCTAGATTTAGTCTAAAATTTAAAAAAATCTGTCAATATCATTACTGGTATCGTCCTTGGCCTTTGGGTGTTTTTTCGCTGTCTTCATGTCAGGAGCAGCATTCAACAAGCAAACAAAAGGAGCATCATTCAACAAGCAAAAGAAAGGAGCAGCATTCAACAAATCTATGCCTAGTTTCTACTCTTCTGGTCTGCATTTTTATATAGCTTCAGCAACTCAGTAGTCCTTCTTGTTTGCCAGGCGCCAAGCTGGCCATACGGTGCCCAGCACAAGGTCTGGTATTTTTTGTCTTCTTTTGCAAATATATTTTCTTTGCTGTGCCATTCTCTTTTTTAGCAGTCTGTTTAAGCAGCCAAGCTAGTCGTACGGCCCAAGACAGTAGGTTGTTTTTTGTCTTTTGCAATTTTTTCAGAATTGCGCCCTGTTTGGATGCCACCTATTGTTTGGATTGTTGTTCAGAAACCAGCTTTTGCCTTCTACCACACCTCAGTCTCCAGCAAGGCACTTCAATCAGGCCATACGCCCAGCAGCAGGCTGCTTCTATTTTTTGTCTTTTTTGAGATAAAATTTGGTCTGCACTTTGTTTTGGCACCCCTTCCTACTTTGCGTCCCATGTGGCACCCTAGGACACTTGCCATTCCATCCAAACTGTCCGTATTTAATTTTTTTTAGTGAAAAAATTGGCTTGATAAATAAAAAATCAGTCAATTTGACTGAATAATAAACTTTTTAGACAGTTTGATATTTTGGAGGTTTTCAATTAAAACTTGTATTTTCGCCTGTCGAAGACGAAGGGTGAGGCCTGGGTTGGCAGGAGGCCAATTCCCCCTCACAAATACCTCATTTGGATTCCTCATTTAATGCCGAATCCAATGAGTGGTTGGAAGGCCACTTTCTCTCCCCATAACATGCATTTTTTTAATGTTTTAGTGCTTTTTTTGCGAAAACACTAGTTTACGAGAAAATTGTAACTTTGAAATCTTGCAAACGGTAGCTCGGTTTTGGGTGCCATTTTTTGAAAAAGTGATTTTAATTCAATTTTACATAGTGCAGACTTGTTTTTTTCAAAAATGCACTAGTTTATAAAGTGCCAAAAATTTGGGTCTCCCGGGACGCATTTTCGGCTGAGTCCGACGTCCTATTTGCTTTTGTCTTGCACTGATTGCTCTAAGATGCATTTTCGGCTGAGTTTGACATCTTTTGAGCATGCACTTGCATATTTTGGGGGGCTCAATATTTTGGGGGGGTGTGATTGTTTTTTCACAACTTGCAAAACTTCACTTTCATTCTCCTTTCTGCATACATTCACAATTGCAATCAACACAACTTCACCTAATTTCAGCTAAAAATGGATTCTTTTCAACTCAAACCCCTAACACCCTTCAACTATCATGAATAGAAAGTTAAAATGTCAATCATTCTTAGAAGCAAAGGGTTGTATAGGATCACAATCGGTACAGAAGTAGAACCTAACACAGATGCTGAAAAGGTTAAGTGGTACAATCGTAGTGATGAAGCCTTTGGGTTACTGAGCTTGTCTGTGTCTCTAAAAATTCTCTTCCACTTAGAATCCTCCCAAACTCCTAATGACATATGGGACACGTTAGAAAAGTTGTTTGGGAAGCTTGATGAGATGAGAGGTCATGAGCTCGAAAACGAACTCATAAGTCTAAGTCCTAGTAACTTTGCCACCCTACAAGACTTCTTTACTAAGTTTAAGGCCCTTAGATTGCAATTGAAAGAATGCGAGATAGAGAAGAAAGATGATCAACTCATACTTTCTATTCTCACAAAGTTAGGTCCAAGTTATTCAGTCTTTGTCTCCACTTTCCATGCCACTAAAAGTGCCCTTGGCACTGCATGGAAAATGCCTTCTTTGGATTCATTCATTGTCGACTTGACTAGGGAGCAAGATAAGCTAATTCAGATGGGCACAATGAATTCTACTCAACCTCAAGCTTTGATAGCTGGAAATGGTAAGGACAAGACTTCAACAAAGGAGAAGAAGAAAAAAACAAGGATCAAGAGAAAAAAAAAGAAAACACTAATCCTGCCAAAAACAACACTGAGACTTCATCCTCTAATGCTAAACCTAAGAAGGAGAAGGTTAAGTGTGCCTATTGTAAAAAGACAGGGCATGATGAACACAAATGCATGAAGAAAAAAATAGATCGCCTAACTCATCTTCTAGAGAAGAACAACATAGGTGTTCCAGAGTCCATCAAGCAGAATTCATCTACCCAAGATTCTACTAAGGCAAAGGGCAAGGGTAAGGAGAAAGAAAAGGGCAAGGCCCTTGTAGCAACTGCTACTTCTACATCTTCATGGGTCATAGACTCGAGTGATTCTCACCACATGGGCTCTTCACTAGTTGATTTTTCATCTTTAGAGCCTTGTAGCATGACTTCAATTAGTTTGGGTGATAACACTTCAGTTTCTATTGCAAGGAGAAGGTCAGTTGAAATGGAAGGAAGAACATTCAATAATGTTCTAAGTGTTCCTTCTCTTTCAACCAATCTCCTATCAGTGTACCAAATCACTCACATTGGTCGGGGCATGAGAGTTGAGTTTTCACCAGATTCAGTATCTATCAGGGAGTTACATAGTGAAACTACAGTGGCAGTGGGAAGGGTAGATCACCAAGCCAAGTTATACACCTTTTCACATTTTGCATCAGATTCTTCTCCTACAGCATTCCTGACTCATTCAGATGGAGTTAGCAAATTGTGGCATGAGCGGTTTGGCCACCTTAACTACCACTATCTTGAGCAACTTTGCAAACATGACATGGTCATTGGCTTGCCTTGTGTCCAATTCTCAAAAGGACTTTGCGAGGGGTGCTCCCTTGGAAAGCATCTCAAAGCAAAATTTGACAAAGGCAAAGCTTGGAGGGCTTCACAACCTTTGGAGTTAGTCCACAGCGATGTATCGGGACCCTTTCCCAAACCATCTTTCACAAAGGCCAAGTACATCCTCACTTTCATTGATGATTTCTCTAGGTACACTTGGATATATTTTCTCAAACAAAAGTCTGAAGTGTTTGAACATTTTCTAGACTTCAAGGCTCTTATTGAGAAATAGAGTGAGAAATCCATCAAGGTTCTTCGAACTGATAATGGATGGGAGTATGTCAACATCAAGTTTGAGTAGTTTTGCACCACAGAGGGGATTGATTTGCAGTGCACAGTCACCTACAGTCCTTCATAGAATGGGGTTGCATAATGTAAGAATAGGTTCTTGAAAGAGATGGCTATTTGTATGATTCACTCCAAATCCTTAGCACCACAGTACTGGGATGAAGCCATCAATTATGCTTGCTACATTTAGAACAGGGTTCCTCACAAAGCTTCGAAAGGGATAACACCCTTTGAAGCTTGGCATAAAAGGAAACCTGATGTTGAGCACCTCAGGGTTTTTGGATCCCCAGTCATGGCCCGCATTCTGAAGAAGAAACACAAAGCTATGGAACATTAGTCCAAGCCTTGCATCTTTGTAGGATATCTGGATGGTATTAAGGGATATCGCCTTCTAGATCCAGTCACACATGAGTTGTTCATTGAGAGAAGTGTCCATTTTCAAGAGAGTCCTAGAGACTCAACACTTGACACTTCTTCTCCCTCATCAAATCTACTTCTTCATGATGATTCCTCATCAGATTTAGATAAGCCACAACAGGTTCTTGAGCCAGAGTCATCTTCTTCTTCTTCAAGTTCAGACAGTGAGGACAGTGATGTAGTATCATCCACCTCTAGTCAGTTAGAGGTTGAGGAGTTAGCACCTGACTCGCCCACTTCTGGGCCACTTTGGGCCAGACAGACACTTGAGAGTGCTGGCACATGGGTAGGAGACCCTGCAAATGACAGATGTACTAGGGGGGATTTTTAGAGAGATCCAGATGCCTTCTTTACTTCAGTTTTGGATCCATAGAATTTTTGAGAGGCATCGGGTACCTGAGTGGGATAGTGCTATGGAGGAAGAATATTCTTCCTTAATAAAAAATCACACTTGGGATTTGACTTCGCTTCCTAAGGGAAGAAATATGGTTCGATGTAGGTGGATATATAAAACCAAGTTTGCAACAGATGGGTCGATTGATAAGTACAAGGTGCGATTGGTCGCCAAGGGTTTCTCATAGGTGGCAGGCATTGACTACTCAAAGACCTTTGCACCCATTGCAAAGATGACTTATATTCGACTCACCTTGGCTATTGCCGCAGCACATGGTTGGGATGTGCATCAAATGGATGTGAAGAGTGCCTTTCTTCACGAAGACCTTGAAGAGGAGATCTACATGGAGCAGCCACCAAGATTTGTTCAGGATTCTTCCTTAGTATGCAGACTTAGGACATCTATCTATGGCCTCAAACAGGCCCCTCAAGCTTGGTATGCCAAGATGGATTCCTTCCTTCTCATAGCAGGTTTCACTAGGTGCCATTCTGATCCAAATGTCTACTTCTTATGGTAGGATGATTCACTTCTGATTTTGGTTCTATATGTTGATGACCTTTTGATCACCGAGAGTTCTTCATCGGCTATTGCAGTGGTAAAGGCTTCTCTTCAGGATAGATTTGACATGACAGACTTGGGTTTGTTGCACTACTTCTTTGGCATCAAGATCTCACAGTCAGATTCAAGGATTTCTATTGCACAACCTAAGTATGCTCTCAACCTATTGGCTCAATTTCACATGGCTGATTGCAAGCCATCACCAACTCCCTTTCTATCAGGAGTCAAGCTTGAGACTGATTGTTCTTCACCATTGGTTGATGCCACTCGGTATCAACAACTTGTTGGCAGTCTCATCTACTTGACTCACACCAGGCCTGACATTTCATATACAGTGGGACTTGTCTCCAAATTCATGCAGGAACCACATGAGCTACATTGGAAAGCAGCTAAGAGGATCTTGCATTACATACAGGGTTCACATAGATATGGGATTCACTATAGATTTGGCACAGAGGTTGACTTGGTTGGATATACAGATTCAGACTGGGCTGGCAATTCACAAACTCATAAGTCCACTTCTGATTACAGTTTCTCTCTAGGTTCAGGTCCTATTAGTTGGTCTAGCAAGAAGCAGTATGCTATTGCTATATCATCCACAGAGGCAGAGTACAGGGGAGCTGTTAATGCAGCTACTGAGGCTATTTGGCTTCATGGGATTCTTTCTGAGTTTGGCATTCCTATTAGGCAGCCCACCATCATTTATTGTGACAATCAGAGTACCATATAGTTTTGCAAGAATCCAGTTCAGCACCAGCAGACCAAGCACATAGAGATTCACATGCATTTCATTCGAGAGCTTATTCATAGTCAGGTCATTGACTTGATATTTTGCCAGTCTTCAGAGCAGGTTGCAGACATCTTCACCAAACCTTTCACTGAGAGCAAGTTCATTCATCTACGAGCTCTTCTTGGGGTGTGGTCTACATCTACAATAGCATCATCTTCAGGGGGGACCTTCTAGCCTCTTCTTTTCTTTTATGTCTCTTTTGGGGGGGGGGGGAGTTTTTTCCTACAGGTTTTCTCCTTTTCTCTATCTTATGGGAGATTGCATTTGTACATGGGTACCTCATCAGGCCTAGTTGCTGGGACCCATTTTATATTTCCACACTTCCCACCTACGCTACGCTTATGGGGGGTATTAGTGTAGGTTTTTATTTTTCCCTATTTATTGATTAGGGATATTGTATTTCTTGTGCATACATGGAGTTTTCCTACATTTGTGGGATAGGCTAGCTTATGTGGAGGTGTGTGTCATAGATGTGTCATAGGTGTCATAAGAATGTCATAAGTAACTCCCTTGATGGGAGTTACTTCTCTATTCTTAGCACCTTGTCACCACCTTTCATGGAGGAGTTACATTCTATTCTTGGGGTGCCTTGTCCACCTTTTGTGGAGGAGTTACTTTTGTACTCTCTTATTTGTAGTCCTCATTTTGGCCATTCTATGCTAATTCAGATTTGGTTTTCTCCATTTTGTTTTATGCAATTTATCTTCTTGTTATTGTCAAATTGCTTTAGCATCTTGTGGTGTGCACTTGTTTATCTTGTGTGATCACGTCTTCATTACACTCACGTTATCCAGATTCTAGCAACAACTCCGATAAGATTCACCAATATAAATGTTAAATAGTTATCTAATTAACAATTGGATTTATGACTATTGTATGATGTTAAACATGCTAAAATAGAAATGCACAAGTATAGAAAATGTAATGTAAAATTTACTACATAATACTATAAAGCAAATGAATGAATGAGAAAAGAACACAATAGAGACACAAATTTATCCTAGAGAACCCAAGGTGGTAAAAACTCTAGAAACTGAGGCAAATTTCACTCCCCTTACACTATATTATGTAAGAAGTATATAAGATTACTACCATTAATGGCCTTTATAGACATAATATTTACTACTCCTCTATCCAACACTAATATACAAATACTCTACACTTTCAAGACACTTCCATGCACTCAAAACCTAAGCCAATCATCTAAAACTAACACAAATTATAAAATGAGAACCAATGCTCAAACTTACCAAAGAAATAATGTGAATCTAAATTCCCTTTATCTACCTTATTTTAGTTGTTTTCTTATTGTTATGAATTGTATTTATCCTCTTTTATCCTTAGAAACCCCAAGAAACTAAAATGAACCACCAAGAAGTTAAAACATCAAAAAATGCTTCAAATCCACATGGTCATGGATGGATTTGAAGTCCATAAGTCCTAGATCTGAAGTTGAACCATTAGGTTCTCAAGATATCCTGGAGCTAGAGTGCTTTGACTTCTAGAGGTCATAACTTTTGCATACGACCTAAAAATTGATTGTCATTTTTTTGAATTTGTCTATTTTTTAGAGGAGTTCAAATATGGAATAAAAATATAATTTTTATAAAAATAAAATATTATTTTATCCCTTGCAATAGAAAATAGTCTTTTCCTAAAATAATGTATTTAACTGACTCATCACCATGAAAATGTTTGGATCATCCTCATATTGATTTGCCTCCAAAACATGTTTGATATTGATATTGAGAGTGCATTAAATGTATTAAAATATTGTCTTAAGAACATACATTACATATAATTGGGCATATTAGAAACTTAATACACATGACTAGTATTATAGGATCCAAATTTGGATCATACCTACCCAATTTGAGGCTTTTATGTCCCTAAAATATTAAAAAATTTTATAGTGAGTAGTTTTACTTCCCCATTTCTTGACCCTCTATTGAACTTGGAGGTGTATATTTTGAAATAAATTATCAGCCTTGTGAATTGTTGAGTCCATCCTTCCATGGACCTTTTGTGATTCACTTCCTTGCTAAGGAATACCCATATTTGAAAGTGGACATCCTGATAACAACTTCACCTCATTCTCTTTGTTAGTAGACATGCTATAAATATCCTTACATTCTTGCTTATATTTCAAAATAAGGAAAGAAAACTTCCTACAATCCTTAAGCTATCAGTTACCTTGGGTGGAACTCACCAAGGAGAGCTTAGATTTGACTTCATAGGATTTAATGGCATATCTTTTCCCACCTTTAACTAAATGGTACTAATTAAACCTCCTACTAAAAATAAAATTTCTAACATACATATAGGAGCTACAAAAAACTATTCCACAAATGTCAACAGGTGAAACATCCATAACAACTTCATCAATGAAATGTTCATTTATTGAAAACTTGACTTTGCATTATTTGGAGACCCTTATCTCTACTCCTTTTTTCACCCATCCTATTGCATAAGGATTATGATGATAATATACTTCCAACCCAAGTGTTTCTACCAAATTTTCATTAATTGAATTTGATTGAGAGTAATAATAAAAAAGAACATCAACTTTAACCATCTTAATTTGAACTTTGATATGGAAGAGATTAAAAGTTTCACCTTTTTCTTGAGCATAGTGACTATCTAAGCATACCTTTTTTTTGCATAGAGGTAAAACACAACTTATCATCCACATCTGTTTTACAATGAGTCTCTTCTTCGTAAAGCGATGTCATGACATTTTTATTCTTCTTCTTATTTTTAAATAGATGCAATTTTGGATGTAATTCCAACACTTGTCCTTAGAGTGCTTATCAACATCACAATTCCCACAATGTTGTTGAGTATCCCTTTTGGAAATTGTAGAAGTAGCATTGACTCCACTTTTTTTCTTTGGAACTTTAGAGAATTTTAAAGAGGAAGATGGACCCTTATTCTCATCCATCTCAAGATAATGGACATGAAAACAAGCTTCGTCTATGTCCTTTAGCTTGGAAAGTAAAATGGGACTCTTTAAGTGACTATACAACCCTCCAACATAATTCATGAGCATATCACAATCAAATGTATCTATTCTCATTTGGACCACCTTTTTTTTAAACTCACTTGTATAGACCTACACACTTTAGCCTTCTTATTGCCTCAAATATTGCCATTCAATAAACCTTTCATCTTCATAACAAATAGGATAAAATTACCTCTTATTTAAAATTTTAAATTAATCCCATTTACTTATTGATGGTATATTATTAACATTGAAATAATTAAGATAACTCTCAAACCAAGTTAGAGCATGACTAGCTAGCTTCAACCTTGCAAAATAAATTTATTTTTCTTCACTAATTTGATGTAAATTAATGTATACTTCCAGTTGGAATAACCAATGATGAAGCTTATTTGCATTTACCTCACCTTCATAGGGTTGAATGTAAATCTTTGCTTTTCGAACTTGGTTGAATTGAGGCTTATCTTCCTCATTATTAGAATCATTAAGCTCCTCACTTGCTTTAAAATTATCTATGTAAACTCCTAGCTTTGCCATGACATCCTCCATAATATTTCCAAGCTCATTCATGGATTAAGATATGCTTACAACATCCTCTTCCAATTTATGGAATCTTCATTCATCATTTTTAGCTCTCCTAT
Source organism: Torreya grandis (assembly GCA_037957365.1). Classification (NCBI taxonomy): domain Eukaryota; kingdom Viridiplantae; phylum Streptophyta; class Pinopsida; order Cupressales; family Taxaceae; genus Torreya; species Torreya grandis. The sequence goes on along the minus strand of JARHVA010000057.1, from coordinate 3,452,167 downwards.
CATCTTCAAAAGCCATACTTCTCAAATATTTCTTCCATTTTTTAGTAGATATCTCTTGTTGTAAAGAGACCAATCACCTTTTTCACTAGAAATTGCTCCTCTTGTAATGAGCATATATCCAAAAAATGATAACCAATTAAATCACACAATCTATGTAACACTAGCCTACTCTAATACCAATCTGATCCATAAAATAGGTGGATATTCCACTCTATGTTTTACCAATACATATGCTAAAAAATTAGCTAATTAACAATTAGATTTATGATTTTTGTATGATGTTAAACATGCCAAAATAGAAATGCATAAGTATAGAAAATGTAATATAAATCTTACTACATATAACTATGAAGCAAAATAAAGAATGAGCAAAGCACAAAATAGAGACACAAATTTATCTTGAAGAACCCAAGGTGGGAAAAAATCCAAGAGGTGAGGAAACTTGCACTCCCCTTCCACTATTTCTTATCACAAGTATACAAGCTTACTGCCAACAATTTTACAGACAAAAATATTTACTACTCCTCCATCCAACACTATACAAATACTTTGTAATTTCAAGACACTTATATGAAATCAACACCTAATCCAATAATCGATAACTAAAAAAAATAAGAAACTAAGAACCAATACTCAAAGTCACCAAAGAAATGATGTGAATCCAACTTCCCTTTATCTCCCTTCTTTCTAATGTTTTTTTACTGCTAGGGCTTGTATTTATCTTCTTCCATCCTTAAAAACTCCCAAGAAATTTAAACAAACCACCAAGAAGTTAAAATGTTTTAAACAATTCAAATCTACATGGTCAAAGCTAGATCTAGATTCCATCAGTCGTAGCTTCAAATTTGAACCGTTGGGTTCTCAAGAGATCTTAGAGCTAGAGTACTTTAACTTTCAGAGGTCATAACTTTTGCATATGACCTCAAAATTGAGTGTCAATTTTTTTAAACTTGTCTATTTATTCGATAGGAATCCAAATATGGAATCAAAATATAATTTTTATACAAATAAAATATTTTTGAATACCCTATAATAGAAAAGTATCTTTTCCTAAGAGCAGGCAACTTTCCAACTCATCACCATGAAGATGTCTGGATCACCTTCATATTGATTTACCTCAGAAATATGTTTTCTATTGATATTTTGAGTACATTAAATGTCTTAAAATAGTGTCTTAATAATATAAGTTACATATTATTGGACATAGTGAAAACTTAGAATACATGACTAGTATACTAAGATCTAAATTTAGATCAACACTAACATGCCCAAGAGTATCCTAATGATTCATACAATGTATGAGCATTGGAGACACAATATACATAAAATTTGAGGTGAAAAAATGGAGAAATAAAAATAAGAGAACATCTAGACTGTGTTGAGGAAAGGTGGAGGGACCACCACAAATCAATAAATAAGTCATAAACATCTATTTAAACCAATAATCTACATAAATATCCTAAAACAGTATAATTTAACAACTAATAAATTCTTAAAAGTGAATTTTATATATCCACATATTCAAAAGTATTTCATTATACATTTTAAAAACTATTTTACATTTATTATTTAGAAATTTATTTTTAAAACACTGGGTGCATAGGTAGTAGCCTTCACAACTATATTTTTGTAGGGTTACTATGTGCTAATAATATTGTCCTCTACCGAGCACTTTGCAGACTTTTGAAAAATAATTAAACATTGTTTCAAATTGATTTAACTGTAAATAGATAAAAAAATATAATTTTAATATATATATATATATATATATATATATATATATATATATATATATATATATATATATATATATAAAATATGTATGTATGTATGTATGTATATATGTATGTATGTATGTATATATGTATGTATGTATGTATGCATGCATATATATATATATATATATATATATATATATATATATAATTTTTTTAATAATTAATATTTTATAACTATTTAAGAATCAATTTTAATTATAAATTAAATTGGGATTTTTGTGTGTGTGTATGTATGTATGTATATGTATATGTATATACATATACATACATACATACATACATACATACATACACACACACAAAAATCCCAATTTAATTTATAATTAAAATTGATTTTTAAATAGTTATAAAATATTAATTATTAAAAAAATTATATATATATATATATATATATATATATATATAATTTTTTTAATAATTAATATTTTATAACTATTTAAGAATCAATTTTAATTATAAATTAAATTGGGATTTTTGTGTGTGTGTATATGTATGTATGTATGTATGTATGTATGTATGTATATATATATATATATATATATATATAAAGAGTTTTAAAGACTTAATATATTTTACAAAATAATTGTAAATATGTTAATATACAAACATAAAAATAAACATTATTATTTAATATAATAAATTTATAATACTCTCTCAAGTTTAAGTTGGAAATATATTTTGAGAGGTATATGAAATAAAATTAAAAATAAAATAAAAATAATATTAATTATAATTTCAAATTTAAAAGTAATATATTTTAACATTTTGTTTTATAGAAGTGGGTATTTTTTAATTTAGAAATGAGTGTATATATATAATTTTATTTTTTATAATATATAAAATGATTAACATTTTTTATTGAAAAAATTATTTCATATACTGAAAATATATATATTACAATATTAATCATACAAAAAAAAAAAAAGTAAATAAAATCACATTTCAAATTAATGACATCAACCAAAATCAATAATCATTGATAAATTAACTTAATACACGATAAAAAATTTAAATTAAAAAAATGAATAAACAATTAATTAAAGCTAGTTAAAAGTAACTACATAATAATAAAAAAAATTAAACAATAAAAATGACAATAAATAATGGTGAAGGAGACAAAATCATTTGATTTGTCTCCCCAACCTTACTAACCACTTTCAATAAAAAGTTATATAAAAAAAAACCTCCTAACCATTTAGTTGGTTCTCTTTATATTTATTTTCAAAAATAATTCAAATTTATTACTCATCAAAATATTTACTAATGTTCCACTATAACTATGTAAATAGAGGACATCAACATGGATGCAGTTACATGTAAATATGGTCAAGATCTTATTTAATGAGTAAGCATTCTCTCATTAAAATTAATTTTCAATATAAAATATAATGTCCCTGATATTTTTTAAATAAATGCTTTGAATGTAAAAACTTAGTCACAAAAGTATCAGGGGAAATGATTGGGTATGATTGTGTACATAAAGTGAAGGATTTTATCAATGAGACTTTTATGAATCATTAACATGGATGCATAAAATAGTAAGCTAGTTTTTTTACTTTGGAATTAAATTTAATAGTATTATTATAAATTTAATTTTTTTAAAAAGTTTTTTTAGACATTTTATTTTAAAATTTAATAGTATTATTATAAATTTAAATTTTAAAAAGTTTTTATTGTAAGTTTTAAAATAAAAAATTTATAAAAAATATTTCTTTAAATATTTATAAATTTAATTTAATTTAAAATATATATAAATAAAATTTAAAATATACAAATAGGTTGAATATTTTATTACTTTCTCTTTTTGATGTTTTTTTAATATAAAAATACATTAAAAAAATTAAGATGTTAATAAATTCAATTAAAGTATAGCATTATGTGTGTAGTTATGATCTATTCTTTCACATTGTTTCTCCTCACCAAAATAATGCTTTAAGGTATTGTGACTTATTTGATGTATTGATTTATATTAACACAAATTAGCCACCATCAACTACATGAAGTGCATGTAAAAAAAAAATAGCATTAATAAATTTTGTCAACTCAATGTTATTTTAAATAATTTAAATAATGATGACATTACATAGGGAAATATGCTCCTCCCAAAAATTTGTGAATTGGTCATGTAGATTTTTTGAATAATATTTTAAGATCAAAAAAATCACGTTATATTGCATTAAGATTATGTTGAAGAGGGACAATATGCCATGGTAAAGCATTTCAAATATTGGCATCTCAAAGAGCATCACCACGAGGGTGAAAACTATAAAAACACCAATTGGTATGAATGATGATTTTGGTAAGAAGTTGGGGAAAAGAAATGGTGGTCTAAAAAGACTTAATGTGGGTTGTGGGAAGAAGGTCAAGAAATAGAATTGAGACTCATGGTGGTATCCAAGTCTATAATAATAATGATGAAACATTCAAAACTCATTGTATTACTCTAAAACTAATAACAATAATGTTGGGAAATAGTAAAGAGACAAATATATCCATGCACCTATATCATCTTAGTATTTATAGAACACAAGATATAACAAATGAGAAATACATGTATAATGACCAGAACATAAATTTGTATAAAATGACTAAGCATTGATGGGGTAAAAGAAGCCAAGTTGCTAACAAATATGGGGATAAAAATTAATCAAAGAGATCTAGATGAAATTAAAGTTGACCTTTATGTCATTTATCATGAATATAGAAGAGGATAGTATAAGTGATGCATGGACATACCCTTTATGATTTATTTATACATTTATATAGGAAAATGACATCGATTGTTTCTATCTTAACAAATTAATAAATTGATAAATGTAATGCATTTAAATTTTTTGAACATGGTATTAAATGGAAATATATTAATGTCAAACATCTATTAACATATCAAAATCAAATTATTTGGTGAATCCATAAATTATATGTATTCAATATAGTAAAAGATGTATATAGTTCAATAACTTCTAATACAAACATCACTAATAATTATGTTTTGTGAACCTTTTATTATAATATTTTATAATCATCATTATTTACAAACAAATTTATATATCTTATATAAATCAAAAAAATTATCCTACTATAACAATTAGATATCCGCATACCCACTAAGCTCTCCATAACTCTCAATTCACTTAGAATCTAAGAATTTATATGTACTTAAAAGCTAAGAAATTATTTGAATCGAAAGGACATTTTTGCCATTAGAAGATTAAAATTGAATTCTTTTTATATTGAATGAATGCAATTATACAAATAGAAAACAATCCACAGTGGACTACAAATAGTAAACACAACTATTCCACCACTAACAACCCACAAGAGAAAACTAGTAACTGAAGAAAAAAACTACAAATGCACAACAAAAAAAAGAGAACAATTGGAATAAACACAAAGATATTTTTCATCATTACAAAACATAGACAATGCAGAGACTAAAGACAAAAAAGGGCACCAAATAGAAGGCCAACCAATGGCAACTAGATGCCCTTAGCCAATTTGTTAAGTCTTATCTTTTTGTAGATGTGATATTTTAAGCTTGATATGCTAAAGTTCACTGTCTATTAGCCCATATTTCTTCACCACCTTCTGTACATGCATAAACAAGTAATCGATTCTTAGAAAGACATCAGAGTAAAGCCTTACAATGCCTCCTTCTACAAGATATATGGAGTTAGAAAAAATTACCCTACACCTGCTTTTCCAAATATGCATGAGAATAACCTATCTAATGGATTTTGAAATAACCTTCTAAACACCCAAACCCAACATAGCTTATTTCTAGTTCAAATGATGTTCAAAATAGTAAGTAAACCATTAAAAATAGCCTTTCATTGGTTATGAGCAAAAGAACATTCCTAGAATATATGTTTCATACTTTTTGGAGTCTAACAAAATGGGCATATAGGCACTGGGATCTTGAAGTATCTTAAATTTTTATCAATATGCACTTTACAATGAAATATTTTCTAAGACAAAACTTGAGCATCCACATCCAGCTTAGATTTCTAGATTTGAGTGCTCAAAATATACCAAAATTTCTCACTAAATCTACATTTCCATTAAAGCTTCAGATGAGGGTTAAGGGGTAAACAAGGAAGAAGTTATTTGTAAATCTTCTTCAATGAAAAATTAGTGAAATGATTATTTGATAGACATTGCCAGTCCTTAAAAAAATTACAAACAATAGGATTACAAATTTTCATAGACAGTTCAATAGGAACCAAAGATTGGACAAAAATATGAAACTGCTTATATTTATTAGTTCAACCTAAACATATTTTAACATCAGACCATGAAAACCAATCCAACTCTTTGAAATCCCAAATATTATGAAATTGATCGATCCCTTTTTATAACAAAAAAAATCATGCCTAGGAAAGCTTACAACCAAGGGTTAACTGTGGTATTGAATAAGTTTACTTCACCAAATAATAGATGTTCCAAAGTTAAACCCATGTTGAAGAGAATCTTCCCTCCAATCAATTAGATGACAAACACATTTTCATGCCTTACAAATAGTTTGTAAAGGAGATGAGGCTCTAATCTAAAAAAAGGTGCAAGGAGAATCTTATCCTACCAATTAGTATGTTTCCATTTACCTTTAGCAGATGTAGAATTGATTCTATGTCAGACCATAATTTTCCAAGGTTCCTCTCCTTAGATTGCTCTGATAATCCACTTAGCTAACAAGAAAATAACTTGTGTTTTTGGATCAATGATATTAAGGCCTCCTCTACATTTTGGGTTGAATATCGTTTATGCAAGAAATGGTTTTAAACCTAACACTGCCATCCCATTTAGACAACAAGAATTGGTGAATACTTTTATTCCAATCTTCATAACCTTTTTTAGAAGGCATCCAACAAGATGAGTAACAAACATGAGTGGAAATAAAAATTATGTTTTCAACTTGGATTTTACCAACCAATGATAGGAACTTGTTTCCCCAATTAAAGAGTTTGTTCTTAAGCCTATCAATGAACCAGTTCCACATATCAAATAGGGAAACCCCTATTCCAAATGGAATTTTGAGGTACCTATAAATATCGCCATGTTTGATTTTTTGACACTCCCTTGGGATCCATTGGGGAATGGGCCCATAATGAACAATATAGAACTTATTTTTGTTATGAGCAAGCTGAAAATTTGAAAAATAACAATATAAATCCAAAATTTCCATGATATTATTGATTTCAGCTTCAATGTTATAAAGAAATAGTAGGTTATCATCAATAAAATGTGAATTAATAACCACACCATCCTGAGAAATGGAAATTCCTAAGATAAGATTTAACTGATTAGCCTTTTGAAGTAGATATCCCAACATATCAATAATAAGAACATAAAAAAATGGTGATAAAGGACATCCCTGCCTGATGGAGTGATGTATCAAAAAGACTTCAGTCATAGAATTATTGATCACCAACTGAGTGTTGGCATCATTGATTATCATCGGGCTGCCCAAGCCATTACATCATTTTTATAATAAAAATCCATGGAATTGTATCATAGGCTTTGTCAAAATTTAGTTTGATTAGAAGTGCATTGTGTCTTGTTTGTTTGGCCCATTTAGCAGTTTCTCAGGCCAAGATAAGGTTATCAAGAATATATTTTCCACTAAGGAAACCACTTTGTTCTAGTCTTATAATGCATTGAACCATGGGTTTAATGCAAATGGCCAATGCTTTAACATTGATTTTGTAAGAAGTGTTTAAAAGAGTAATTGGTCTCCAACTAGAGATAATATCCTCTTTTCTCCCTTTAGGTAATAATTTGATGATCCCTCTATTTATAAGGGGACCCAATGAACCTTTATTTAGGGCTTCTAAGTATAAAAGATAAAAATCATCTTTTATCTGTGGCCACATAGCTTGGTAGAATTCCACTGGAAGCTCATCAATACATAGGCTCTTATTAGAGACCATAAAAAAGAGAGCATATTCTAGCTCCTCTAAGGAGAGGGTCCTATCCAGGTATCTACTATAATTAGGGTCAATACTATTAGGAATAAATTCTACAATGATCTCCTCTAATATAGAATAAATATCATTCCAAGAATCATTTTATTTGAAGAGGTTTGCATAGAAATTCTAAAAAATATAATTTATATCAGTTGGATTCATATGGAGAACACCATTCTCATCCATTATGGCACAAATTATTTCCTTTTAATGCTTGTATTTCAAATAGTTAAAGAATTTTTTGAAGCCTCTATTTCCCTCTTTTATCCAGTGAAGTCTAGCCTAAATCTTAGCCCCTATTTTATTTAATGATCAAGATGATGCGGTTGTGTCTCTGTGGCAAGGATAGAAGCTTGGAGCTAGGAATTACTTGGGTTAGTTTTTAATTTATTTCTATCCTACTCTAGTTTTCCTTGGAGTGGTTTTTCCCTGTATCTATGCTTCCAGGCCATTCTTATCCTAAAATCATGAATAAAGGTGGTACATTATGTGATTGTAGCACACCAACAATCAATCCAAGACTTCCCTTCTTGCGGTTTTGGAATAGAATTCCAATTCCCCACTAGGGCATTCATGCAAACCTAACTTTTTAGGTGGGAAATATTGAGTTTATAAGGTAGTGAAAAAGCAACAACATTTTTTTGAGAATTAGAAACATTTAAAAATATAGGAAAATGATCTGATAGGGTGGTGGAATAATCAACTTGAATATAATAACCAGAAGCAGTGTGGACCAATTGAAGATTAGGTAATAAATATAATATATCTAGCCTACTAAGATTTATATCATTGCCCAATCTACAATTAGACCATGTAAACCAGTTATTAACATGACTATTAAATTGGTCATGAATAGGATCAACCATCTCAAGGGAGTTTCTATAGTACATCCAATTACTAAATTCTTCATTGTTGAGTTTATAGGGACTAAACCAACTTTGATTTGAGTTATGTTTAACCTATTTAAATCACCACCAATGATCCAATATGAATTGGGTAGATATTTAGACATCCACTCCAAAAAATTAGCACATTCTTTAGTAGTGTGAAGAGTATAAATAGAGCAAAAGCCTAAGGTTGTCCATTGATAACCAATAGAACCTAAACACAATTATGTGAAGGGTCTTCACCCTTATCAACAAAAAATGTAGCAATCTAAGGGGAAATGCCCAGAATAGATCCACCTTTTCCATCTCTATGGGAAGTATATAGAAAAAATCCTCATTCCATACATTTAAAAGAGTTGCTTCTAGTTTGTTGTTAGCAAGTTTGACTTCTTGCAAAAGTAAAATGTCAAGTTTCCATTTAATAAATGTTTCCTTAACCTTGTATTTGTGGTGGGGAAGTGTGATCTCCATCACATTCCATGACAGAATACAATAATTCATGATGAATAATATTAGAACCTTCTTCCTGTGGCAACACACTGAAACTATTGATGAGATGAATTCATTGATTATTGTTTGACTAGTCAGATAGAGATCTAGAACTCTATTGAGAGTTGGGTGGAGGAGAAATAGAGCCATGTTCAAGCAGAGCAGGGGTGGTAAGATAAGGAGAGGAATGGTTTTTTCTAGGAGGATGGATCCTTCCTCTTCTTGACCATTCTCCAACTATCAGTCTTAATAACATCCTTATAGGATGGAGACTATACATGTGGTGCATCCATTTTATTATCAGAGGAAAGTGGTGGTTGCAAGAGATTTTTTGGTAGAGTAGATGAAGTGGGGGAAGTGGGTAGGATATGAGTAAGGATGGAACTCAAGGAATGATGAGTAGCCTGGGTGGATAATATAGAAGAAGTGAACATTGAATCAAATATTGATTTTATAATAGGACAATCCTAAATTAGATGGCCTTCTTTTCAACAAAAAAACATGCATTCAGTTTATTCAAAAAAACTAACTTCTTCTCCATTTCAAATCCTGGGCTAATCAATTTAATATTATCAGGTAGTGGTTTATTTAGGTCCATTTTAACACAAACCTTAGGGTGTATCCCAAGGCTAGAAAATTTGTCAGTATATTGTTTGCACAAAATAACCCTACCCAATTGTGCTAAAATATCTTTCAAGTAAGGCCTACATGCAATATTTAAGTATGGAAATTCAATCCACATGGGATATTGGGAATGGGAGGGACCTTTAGGATGGAAGTCAAACCTCTAGGCTTAAAGATAATAGATTTGACCATAAATCACCCATGTACCATATTGCAACACAGCTTGAGTGTGTTCATTATTTTTAAACATACATGAAACATAGCCCTTCCCAAGACCTCTGAGTGCTTCAATCTCCCAACCATGGTTTTCCCAATTAAGATGGGCCCATTTATAAAAAATAGATTTATAAGGAACTCCTCTCAGAAAAAAAGAATAATAGTTCTATCTTGGAATTCAGATAGTACCTTCACATCATCAAGAAGGAGGAACTCTAAGGATTTATTTGGGTTACTGGTTGTTTCTTTAACCATTATCTTGGTTTCCTCATTCGGTGTAGTCTCTCCTATAGACTATGCATTGTCCATTTTTGTTTCCTCTACACCTTCTAAGTTGGGATCCATAATATTTACCATCTCCTTTCCATTATTGTTTGCTTCTATTATTTTTTCTCCACTATTCGCTTCACCAGGAAATTGAAATTTTAGATGGATTTATTTTAGGGTAGTGGGCTTTTAGATCCCTCTTCATGACATCATAAATTTGTGTCTGGTGAACTTCTCGTAATGGTAATTAAAACATTCATATTTTTAGATAATTCATGTAGTGCACTTTTTCATCATTCACATGCTTTTTCATCATCCACTTAGTTTAATTAATCTATGTCTCTTTTGATGAGGGTTTAGGTTCATCTAATTTTTTAAAAGTGATTTAATAAAATTGTGACAATTTATTAGTAGTAATGTGTTTAAAAGTAATAAAAATTTGACAAAAAATAATAATAAAGAATGTAATTTTTTAAGAGTTTTTTCTTATATTCTAATGATATATATATAAATATTATATCTAAATTATATAGTACCTCAATCTTGTATATTTAGAAAATATTTAGTATGATTGTACCTTTATTCTGCAAGACTTTTCTACTACTAAAAAGTTTGCATCCACTATTTCTTTGTACTAAATTATTTATCTCTTAGTCTGACCATATGTTATTTTGATGACCAAATCTTATATATTGTGTAAAATTCTCTAACCATGATCATTATCCTTCTCTACCAGTTTTAGACCTATACCTATTTTCAAGCTTTTTAAAAACTTGCATCTTAGCCAGATGCCTACGTCGATGCTTGTGTCCCTTTTCTAACTAAGTGTCCAATACCCAAAAATCATCCAATGTTTAAATGTCATGTATCCTTATGGTTAGCCTAAGTGTTTTAATGTGAGATCTTTCCCCAAATGAATGGTGATTGATCTTATATATATATATATATATATATATATATATATATATATATATATAAGATCAATCACCATTCATAACTCACCTAGAAAATTCATACCTCTCACATACAAAGAAATAAAGTAACTATCAATCAAGAATTCAAGTTATCAAAGTTATCATATTCATTCCTATTTCCATATCAATCATAGAAGTAGTTTATATATAGGTATGAAGTACTGAAGGAGTAGCCCATGAGCCATATTTGTCAAGTTACAAGCTAGATCATTATATGTACTTGTTTATCACATATTACATCCTTATGTACATATAAAATGACACATAGGGGATAAATACATAAGTCTGAGGCCCTCTTCAAAGTATTGGATATGCAAGGAAGTACCCATTGATAAAGGGTTCCTTGGGGTAGTTTGACATGTGAGCCCACTAAACCATATTCCCATAGTCATTCCAAGGGTGTTGAAGCTAGAGTTTGATCATTTGACAAAGAGTGATAACTTGTGCACATGATCTATATGCATCAAAATAAAAGTGGAAAAAAACCCAAAAGGCTCCAATTGATTAAATCTAGTTCTAGTTAGTATTTTTTATAGGACACCTACATCCAAATTAGATGTCTATGTCAACATAATTATCTAGATTTGATGTAAACATTGAATTCCACATAATGTAAAATTTTAAGATCTAGTGAATATTCTAAGATCCTGATCCAATCCATTTCCAGTCTATTTCAGCCTAATTTTTTATGCACATAATAAAACTAGATAAGTACTCTTGTTTCTAATTTATCATCATATCAAGTAATAGTTGTACTTTCTATTTTTTTGCATATCTCAATATTTAAATTCAAAATATTATTTATCAAAGTTTAACAATTATTTGGCCTACTATAATTTTTTTTATCACCCTTATGCTTAATCATTTCTATATTCTTAACCCTAGATACTCCACATATCATAAATTTATGGTTAAACATTTAGTGAACTTGACACTATGTCTTTCCATGCAACTCCTAGTGTGCTCTAATTTTTTCCTAATTTTTTTGATCTCTCAATAGTTACATTTTATTTCAGAAATCAAAATTTATTTTTCTAGAATCATGTTTAATATGGTTTAAAAAAAAATTCCTCCTCCTATCCTTAAGGAGAGTGATAGTTACCATCCCTTTAACTAGGTCCATGTTATCACTTATTCAAGGGGTAAGGTGGCTCATCCTGTAATTCCAACTGAGGGTAGACAATAAACTCTTCTTAAATCCCTATATGATACATTCTTAAATCCCTATATGATACATGTATGCATATTTAATCTGAAGTGCCCAGGATTTTGCTTATGAAGACCTAAAATATCAAGTCATCCTTATGAACAAGTTAATAAAAGAGTTATAAAAATAAAATTATTATATGATAGGCCAAAAATATATTTGACAAAATGAAAATGAAATTCTATTTCATGTTTCAATTTGGAATGAGAGCAAACATTATAATATAAAATCCAAAATGGTTGTTCATTTCACATTTTCAATGTGATTTTTCCTATTCTTAAGGGAATGGATAACTTATTGAATAAGATAAAACTAAGACACTTATGATAGATACCAAGGATTAATAACAACTATATAAAATATTCTTACATCCACCCCTTAATTTTTAGGGGTCTTTGTCAAACCAAACATTCCTCTAAACTTTTCAACTTTTTCTCTTCCAAGTGCTTTTGTCAAAATGTCTACTGGTTTCTTTGCTATAGGGAAATGTTGTAACTTGATATTGCCATCTTTCACATAGTGCCGAATCAAATGAAACTTAGTATTGGTATGCTTTGTTCAGTTGTGAAAGATTAGATTCTTTGCCATCTAGATTTCAAAAGTGTTGCCAACCATGAGAGATGTTGATGAAACTCATTACTCTTAAAAATATGAAATAACCCTTATAAGACATAAGATCACTCTATTTGCCTTTAAAGTGTCCATATAATTTATTTCTACTGAATAAATTACAAACACTAATTAGCTTAGATTTTCAATTAACAACTGATGTTCCAAAATTCATCAGAAAAAATGAGGTGGACTTTCCATCTTCATGATCACCAACATAGTCAGAATATGAATACCCAATTTTTTTAAAGTCTTTTGCCTTGGAATATTTAAGCCAAAAATTTTGTGTTCCTTTGAGATATCTGAGGAACCTTTTTACTGCTACCCAATGATTGTCCTTGGGTTGTTCCATGAATATTGAGAGAATACCAACTATAAATGGTATATCTAGTCAAGTTATGGTCACATAAATCAGACTTCCAATGAATTATATGTGTTTAGTGGCATTAACCAGATGTGTTAAATATTTGGATATTAATTTGAGATTATGTTTAATGGGTGGAGGCTTACAATATTTCATTCTGAACTTTCTCAGAATGTCACCAACATACTTCTATTGAGTGATGAATAAATAATTTGGTTTTTGAATTACTTCATTACCCAAGTAGTAATGAAGGTAACCCAAATCAATCATTTCAGAATTCTTCATCAACTCTAATTTGAACTTTGTAGTGTATTTCTCATTATTCCCTATGATGTGTAGATCATCAACATACACCACTGTAAATATAACTATTTTTTCAACTATTTTGACAAAAAGAGTTGCATATTCAAACTCAAAACATTTAAAGTTCATTTTCATGATGTGCTTAGTTAATTTAATGTACAATTCTATAGGGAATTATTCAAACCATTCAATGATTTTTATAGTTTGCATAGCTTGTGTTCTTGCCCATTTACTACAAAACCTTCAAGTTGTGTCATGTACATAGTTTTTGTTACATCCCATTTTCCTATGTTGGTTTAGTCTGGTGAACTATTGTCCCTTTGGCATACATGTCATTATAACACATTGGCTATGGTGTATGTGCTTACATTTATGTGAATATTTAGTATTGATATGCATTTAATTGTCATGATTTTCATGAGTAAATCAAGGAAATAGTTATTTGATTCTATGAATAAACTATTATAATAAATATGATGTTATCAACATGTTTGAACGTTTAACCAATTCATTATTGATATTTTTTATATCAATATTGTACAACATATGTAAATAGAATTAATATATACACATACATTAGTTTTTTTTAAATATTTGGTTATCTTTTAATTATAAGCTTATGTATGTATATCTATTAAATAACTATCTTTGCTTTAATGGTTTTCATGCAAATTTAAAAAAAAATGAATATCTTTATTAAACTACTTAACTAGACTTATTGTTTAGTAAAGTGGAATATAATTATATGTTTTTATATAAATTAAAGAATTACTCGGTGAGATAAACTATGGCTTTGGAGATTAAGTTAAACATAGAAAAGTGAATGATAAAGAAGGTGGATGCATGGTCTATATGATCCCAGTTGTCCAACTCACACTCCACCATAAGCTCCGCTCCAATGACCCATTATATTCACCTACTCAATGAACAGATTGGTCCTCCTCGAGTGTCAAAAGTAAATTGTTTTGTCTACCGTTATTTGGGGGGGGGGACTGCTATATATGCAAAATAGTGGTAATGTTATAAAAAATAAGGAAGGAGGAGTGTTGGGCGAAGATGAAGGAGGCGACGAAGGACTGAGAGAATGTAGAAAAGAGCTAAAAGTAGGAGGAAGAGTGTAGCATTAGGAGAAGAAAGAATAAAATTTGACTGGATTTTAATGTCTCATCTAGAAGAATTTTTGCAAGTAAGTGGTGCTTTAAATTATGTGATCTCTCTAAAAATTATAGACTGATATATATATTAAAAATTCTATCTGCTATGAGTTTGGGAGATTTAAAAGAAAGAGAATATATTAAAGGTCAATTGAATAGTGTTTCACTTTCTTTAGCTATATATATATATATATATATATATATATATATATATATATATATATATATATATATATATATATATATATATATATATATATATATATAAAAATTGACTAAATGTATATTTATATTGTTCTCCATCCTGTGGCACCAAGTTAAGAGCTTGATCTAATAGACAATCACTTTAGTTCTGGAAATGTTATTTTTTCATATGGAATAGAAATAGGTTTGATGTAATTGTATCACTGTATTCATATAATTATATAAATCTATTTATGATAGTCCATATGATCACACTAGATCATTGGGCTCATCCAAAGCACCCCTTTACTTATTTTATTGAAGTGCTATTTTTTGAGGCATTATCTTGCTTATAATATCTATTGTTATAACAATGGTGTCATACTTTGGATGACATACTAGAATGGGATGTAATAATCAAATTATGTAATATGCAGTGAACCAAATTAACAAGCCATTATTTTTTAGGTGTCACTAGTTTTATCAATCTTATTTCCATATCAAGTTTTATTCTTTTATTTTCTTTAACTCGGCCCAAGAATAACACCACCACCATTCTTTTATCTCATATATTTCAATTCAAATGGGACCACATTCCTTTGTAGTCAAGGATTTCAATGGATTCAAAAAGCTCTCTGAATTTTCAACTACATGTTTATTTCCATGTCTAGATAGGACATATATGTATGTATGTATGTATGTATGTATGTATGTATGTACATACATACATACATACATACATACATACATATATATATATATATATACATACATACATATATATATATATATATATATATATATATATATATATATATATATATGTATATGTATATATATATGTATATGTATATGTATGTATATATATATGTATATGTATATGTATGTATATATATATGTATATGTATATATATATATATATATATATATATATATATATATATATATGTATATGTATATATATATGTATATGTATATGTATATATATATATATATGTATATATATGTATATGTATATATATATATATATATGTATATATATGTATATGTGTATATATATAAATATATAAATATATATATATATATATATATATATATATATATATATATATATATACATATATATACATACATACATATATATATATATATATATATATATATATATATATATATATATATATATATATATATATATATATGTATGTATGTATGTATGTATGTATATATGTATATGTATATGTATATGTATATGTATATGTATTTTGTCATGTTTCCTTTTGAACTATATTGCATTATTCATGGTAGCTATGTTTTTCTTTTTTTTGATGTTGAGAAATAAGTAACTATCTTTTAACTAGGAATGTTGAGTATGTAATATTGAAGTCACCGTGTTTACCATATTTTACACTTAAAATCTGCTTAGCATCCATTTTAATTATACTATAAATGATAACAAACATTGATTTAACTAAGTGTTGGACTATGCATTAGTTTTCAAATAATTCTTCTACCTTGGCAAGTAGCATCGATATAAGAGAAATGTTGGGTCTGCACCTTATTTACAGTTGGAATACCTAGTATTTTAGATAACCTTAATATGAATCATAATACATAGATATAATGGACGAGTTAACTATACATGTATGATATATCAAACACAACTGAGTTATAAATTATGTAAGTTAACTCATATGTATATATATATATATATATATATATATATATATATATATATATATATATATATATATATATGAATTGAGTAACAAATAACTATGAGTAGCCACTAAGTTAACTTATGTATTATGTCATTGAGTAATTAACTAGGTATTATATCCTATATAGGTCATGAAATTATGTCAACCCTATATTTAGCTAATTTATATATTAATTCACTCATACACGAACATATTAAGTAGTCAAGTTATAACTATATTTATATCTATGTGAATATACGTATATATGTTATTCAATAAATGAGATGTTAATATACAAGTTAAATAGGTGTATAAATCATGTACTCTAGTCTAAAACAAGGTCATGAAAACTTATCTATGTCTCCTCTTTCTTGCCAAATTGAATGTTAGGTGGAAATTTATTTACCTCAGAATTTTATAATATGCTGCCAACTCAAATTATTTTAGAAATAATGAGTATGATTAACATAGGATCAATATAATAGTTTGGCATAGAATACAGGTGAATAAAATTTTAATGAAAGTGATTTTATATTTCTATGTGGGAACATAGAATTTTTACGTATATAGAATAATGCATAGATATATGTCCATATTGATACAAGATTCGTATGTATCTATATGACTTATGTTCATACATTCATATTACATCTAACTTTATATATGTTGTTGTTTGCTAGTGCTCCTTTTTATTAATAACCATAGAGATCAGAGGTGAAAATAAATCAATACATGAAGTTCAAGCATACTTTTTTGGCTAAGTGCATGTTAGTAGCTATTATGCATTTTTTTGTGCATTTAATCTAGCCTAAAAAGTTATATGCATGAATATAGATTATATAGAGTTGAGACACATAAAATAGCTGGTGAAAACCTTATCTTAGGTGTTAAAACTAAGTATGTTGGTGATTAATTCTGCTTAAAGTTAATGATGTTATGAGAGAATAACATGGAAGTGTATAAGACACAAGATTGATGATGATAATCTCTAATCCTAGCTCATGCACATTTAATTCAAGCTATATCATTAGAAAAGACTGTTGAGTCCTTTGGTTATAATTAAGGAATGCATTTATACCAACTTATTTTTTCTACTCATGTGAGAATACTTTTGGGTAAACATTTATACCATTAGTAGTTTTTTGGTAGAACTACATCTAGCCCTAATTCTATGTATGTAGGTGACATCATAGATATGTATGGTAGCTCGAAGAGTGAGCACAGGCATAGGAAACTAACCTTGATAGGTATTCCTTAGTATGACATCTACTATAAATGATAATGAAAGTAAATAGCCTTTATGTAGCATAATACTATTATTCAAACTTGTCAATAAGATCAAGTTTGTTACATCTCCTTTATGTAGCTTAGATGTATATACTTGGGTGGTACATAGGATATCATAGGATACTTAAGCTTATATGTATATACTCAAGTGGTACATACTATAGTTATATGTTTAGAATCTTACCTAGATTGACTATTCAAATGATTTTGACTTGAGGAGTATGTTTATATCAGTTAGTAGGATAAAATGTATGTGTATTTACAATCTTGAGATTATAAATCAAATGATATGTTTGATTATTATGTACCATATATCTTACTTTGTTTTATGTACTTAGATTAATCCTATGTCTAGCATGTGATTCTCTATGGAACTAGAAATGTAGATTCCTTCATCATTGCTATTAACTAGGTTTTATGTGAGAGTGCAGGGTAAGCACACAACCCCGATAGTATGGTGTTATATTTGAGTGTGTCATTTAGCTATGGGATTTTAGACCTGAGATATAAAAGATAATTTTGTCACAAGTATTTTTTTCCCTATTTGGTTTAGAGTACCAACCCTTTCGGTGGTGACATCTCATAGAGGATACCATCACATTTGAAAGGAGAACTACATCAGACCCTGATTTCTAAGGAGTGGATATGTAGGCTACCCAAGTTTGTGGTGAGGGAATTAGGTCTAGATCCTTAGGCTAGGTTAGGGTAGACTTGATTACATAGCAATCCATGTGATTGATTGAATTAGTACCAGTTCTTAGTATGGGAATTTATATTGTGCTAATGTCCCTAGTGAGATAGTAAAATTTTTATATCATACATTTTATTTTATTGCTTGTAGTATAGAAATGTTGAAATTGTCACTACTTGAAGTTGTTGATTATATGACTAACTAAAGTACTCTAACAACTATGATTGAATGAATATTCAATATTTAGTTAAAAAAATACTACTTTTTGTTCTAAGTAAAACTAGGTGGGTTGTTACATATGGTATCAAATCTTAGGCTCAAATGCTATGACCTAATGAGCCCATTAACATTTTTTGTATCTTCTATTTATTAGAAAGGAGAATTTTAAAAAATGTGTAGTACATTGAGTGAGTACCCTATGATAATTATTAACTCCTTAGAGTTATTAAAGGGTGGGATTATCAAGTGTTTTGTTGGTGATGGTTTTATAAGGTGTATCGGTAAGAGAGTACATATCTTAGCTCTTGAGTTGTGAACAAGAGTTTCCTACCATATTTTTGGTCTTTTGATTGGACACCTCAAGCATGATTACATCTTTCTTAGTAATCAAATCAACTTCACCATTTGAATTTGTGTTGTCACACATGGAGTGCTTCTCATTTCAATATATATATATATATATATATATATATATATATATATATATATATATATATATATATATGCTTTCATGTGTTGCTTACATAAAAACTAGGAATGGAAATTTCTTTAGTTGATTGTAGATGACTTGTTTATAAATTCCTTTGTGTTAGGAACTTGTATATTAGCACCCTTATTTTGTTTTTATTTTTTGAGAAGAAGTATCATCTCTCTTCATTAGCTTAAAGGTGAGTTGTTATGATAATTCCACTTGTACATTATTTTAAGCTACCAAAAATGGATGTTGATTAGTGTTTTCTTAAGTGGAAATTTGTTTCTAAAATATTATTTGACCTCATTTCCCTTAAGTTCATGGGATAGTGTTTCTTACTTCTTATTGAGAAATTTTTTAGGATTGGATGAATAGGTGCATCCTTGTGGTTAATATTTTCTTTCCAGTTGAGGAAGTAGGTTATGACTCTAATCTTGCAATTTAGTAAGTAACATGGATTGCAGTGATATCTTTTACCATATGAGGATATGTAAGAAGTTTTGTTTTGAGATGTTATCTCTCTACTTTCTACTTGTTACTATATAGAGTTACTATTTTATCTAAAATATAAACTTGACCACGAGGAGTGGATCACAATGGATTTATATTAATTATAGTTGATAATAATTAGTATGTTATTATCTACGTTTGTTAGACTAATATTATTCTCTATTATTTTGAAAATTTGTGTGTGTGTGTGTGTGTGTGTGTGTGTGTGTGTGTGTGTGTGTGTGTGTGTGTGTGTGTGTGTGTGTGTGTGTGTGTGTGTGTGTGTGTGTCCTATCTAGACATGGAAATAAACACGTAGTTGAAAATGCAGAGGGATTTTTGAATCCATATAAATCCTTGACTGCAAAGGAATGTGGTTCTATTTGAATTGAAGCAGTTGAGATAAAATAATGGTGGTAGTGTTGTATGTGTGTGTGTGTGTGTGTGTGTGTGTATATATATATATATATATATATATCTATGTGTGTGTGTGTGTGTATTATGTCATGTTTCCTTTTGAACTATATTGTATTATTCATGGTAGTTATGCTTTACTTTTTTTCAATGTTGAATAATAAGTCGTTGTCTCTTAACTAGGAATGTTGAGTATGTAATATTGAAGTCAATGTGTTTACCATATTATGCACTTTAAATGTGCTTATCATAAATTTAATTATAATATAAATGACACCAAACATTGATTTAACTAAGCGTTGGACTCTGTGTTAGTTTCCAAATAATTTTGCTACCTTGGCAAGTAGCATCGATATAAGAGAAATGTTGGGTCTACACGTTATTTACAGCTAGAACACCTTGTATTTTAGATAACCTTGATATGCATCATAATACACATATATAATGGATGAGATAACTATACATGTATGATATATTAAACACAACTGAGTTATAATTGTGTAAGTTAACTCATATGTATAAAGATACCAATATATATACGAATTGAGTAACCAATAACTATGAGTAGCCACTAAGTTAACTTATGTAATATTTTCGTTGAGTAATGAATTAGGTATTATATCCTATGTAGATCATGGAATTTTGTCAACCCTATATTTAACTAATTTATATATGAATTCAATCATAAACGAACACATTAAGTAGTCAAGTTATAACTATATTTTTATATATGTATATATGTTCTTCATTAAATGAGATGTTAATATATAAGTTAAATAAATGTATAGAGCATGAAATCTAGTCTTAAACAACGTCATGAAAACTTATCTATGTCTCCTCTTTCTTGCCAGATTGAATGTTGGGTGGAACTTTGTTTACCTCAGAATTCTGTTAAATGCTGCCAACTAAAATTATTTTGGCAATAATGAGTATGATTAACGTAGGATCCATGTAATAGTTTGGCATAGAATGTAGGTGAATCAAATTTTAATGAAAGTGCTTTTATATTTCTATACAAGAACATATAATTTTTACATGTATATAATAATGCATAGATATATGTATATATTGATACGAGATTCATATGTAATTATATGACTTATGTTCATACGTTCATACTATATCCAACTTTATATATGTTGTTGTCTACCAATGCTCCTTTTTATTAATAACCATAGAGATTGGTGGTGAAAATAAATCAATACATGAATTTCAAGAATAATATATTGGCTAAGTCTATGTTAGTAGCTATTATGCATGATCGGGTGTGTTTGATCTAGCCTAAAAAGTTACATGCATGAACATATACTGTGTAGAGTTGAGACACATAAACTAGCTACTGAAAACCTCATCTTAGGTGTTAAAACCAAGTATGTTGGTGATTAAGTCTAATTAAATCTAATGATGTTATGAGAGAATAACATGGAAGTGTATAAGGCATGAGATTGATGATGATCATATCTAATCCTAGCTTATGCACATTTAATTCAAGCTATATCATTAGAAAAGACTATTAAGTCCTTTGGTTGTAATTAAGGAATGCATTTATACCAACTTCCTTATTTCTTCTCATATGAGAATACTTTTGGGTAAACATTTATACCATTAGTAATTTTTTTGGTAGAACTACATCTAGCCCTGATTCTACATATGTAGGTGACATCGCAGATATGTATGGCAGCTCAAGGAGTGAGCATGGGCATATGAAACTAACCTTGATAGATATTCCTTAGTATGATATCTACTATAACTGATAATGAAATAAAATATCATTTAGTAGCATAATATTTCATGAGAAATTTAATTGTGTAAGTGATTAGACATATCTAAAATAACATAATACATCATGAGGTGTACTTAGAGATTATGTTCTCTTCAGATTGCTATTGAAGTTATACTCAGATAGTATAATCTTAACTTGCTTTATTACTATGGTTGGGTGTAATATTGTTGTTGGTGTTGAGTCGAATGCTCAAGCACAAATATTTATGATCGTATGGGATGTCATAGAGTTTTACAATACAAAAAGTACTCGGTTGGTACATATTATATTCGTTATATCTTGACCCATACCTATATAAATAAGTTATGGTTATTAATGTTTGGGTTAGAGTGATCATGAACTATGATAGTACGAGATATCATAGGATACTTCAGCTTAGATATATATGCTTAAGTGGTACATACTATAGCTATACGTTAAGACTCTTACCTAAATTGATTGTTCAAATGATTTTGACTTGAGCAGTATGTTTATATCAGTTAATAAGATAAAATGTATACGTATTTACAATCTTGAGAGGATAAATTACATGATAGGTTTGACTATTATGTACTGTATGTCTTGATTTATTTTGTGTACTTAGCTTACTCATGTGTCTAGCATGTGATTCTCTATGGAACTAGGAATGCAGATTCCTTCATCATTGTTATTATATAGGTTTTATGTGAGAGTGCTAGGTAAGCACACAACCTTGGATAATATGGTGTTATATTTGAGTGTGTCATTTAGTTATGGGATTATAGACTTGAGCTTTAGAAGCTCATTTGTGTCACAAGTAGTTTGTTCCCTATTTGGCTTAGAGTGTCAACCCCTTCAGTGGTGATGTCTCATAGATGAGACCATCACATTTGAAAGGATAACTACATTAGACCCTAATTTTTTAGGAGTGAATATGTAGGATACCCAAGATTATGGTGAGGGCATCGAGTCTAGATCCTTAGGATATGTTAGGGCAGACTCAATTGCATATAAATTTGTGTGACTGATTGAATTAGTACCAATTCTTAGTATAAGAATTTGGATTGTCATAATGTCCCTGGTGAGATAGTAAACTTTTTGTATCATACATTTTATTCTATTGCTTGCAGTATAAAAATGTTGAAACTATTACTACTTAAAGTTGTTGATTATATGACTGACTAAAGTAATCTAACAACTATGGTTGAATGAATGTTCAATATTTGGTATAAAAAAATTATTACTTTTTGTTCTAATTACAACTAGGTGGGTTGTTACAGTTTTCTTGAGGCCACTATTCAAGAATATAGTTGTGACATCCATTTGGTGAACTTTTCATTCATTGTGAATTTCCAAAGCCAACATGGTTTGAATTGTAATCCATTTTTATATATGTGAAAAGGTTTCATTCTAGTCATTTCCTTATTTTTGAGCATATCCTTTTGAGAAAATCCTTACTTTGTGATTATCAAGTGAGTTATTAGCCTTGTATTTACTATGGTGGACCCAGTTGCAGCCAATATGTTTGTAGCCATACGGAGGATCAACCAATTTACTATTAGGAATATTTAGTTAGTGCTCACATTTGACTTTGTTTAAAATAATATTGTATAGGTTAATATTATTTGTGTGCAAATAATGTAAGTGAGTTGTTCACACAACTCACATAGATTATCTTTAGAGAGATATTAGGAGTGGGATAAAGAGTCAATAGAGATAAGGGGATATATTTTTGGGTTACTAAGGATGATGATTTAATCCTTGTTTAAAGGATCATTTTCTCATATATATATGTAACCCCAAATCAATTGAAGAAATATCATGAATACAATATCAATTAATAGATTATTATATAAGTTTATTTGGTATTGTATTTTATAAATTTGAACTAGATTTATTATCTGGTATCAGAGCAAAAGAATTCTAAGGTTTGGTAGGGGAAAAAATTCTATAACTTTTAGAAAGTAAAACTAAACCATAATAAATTAAATAGAATTTATTATTTTATATATATATATATATATATATATATATATATATATATTAGTCTTTTGTGTTGTATGATTGGAAAATTTTGCTTTCAAATAGAGGTAATAGTGTTTTGGGAGGCAGTTATGCATTTGAATTCTATGACAGTGAATCATAATAGTCGATGCTTACTCCAACACTATTTTGATGTGTCTTCTTGTCATTATGATATGAATTATATTATAAGTGATTTTATTTGATAAAATTGCATTTAACATTGTCAAATCAAGTTTTGTACAATAAATTTTGCATTGGAATCTGGATCGACCTTCAAATGTTGGCATTAGTTTTAGTTTATTATATTCGGGTAGATCAATTTCATAATATCTTGAACCATTTAAATCATCACAAATTTAGACCTTTAATTCATCCTTGTTGGAACATGACAACACATGATGCCCAACAGATCGAAATGGTGATATAGATGACAAATGATCCACAAGTTTAGCTAGGAAATTTCTTCACACATTGCCCATGCATCACGAAGCTGAATAAGTAAGTGAAATAGAAGGAGATCGATCACCAAACTCTTAATCTTAGACAGCTATCATTTGGCACCCTGATTGGTATACACAATTCAATAAAACTAGTTTTTTGTATAAACTCATAGTTTTAAGTTTTAAGCTTGTTTATGATTTAAAGTCAATAGTGATTTTGAGTCATTTTAGTTTAGATGAGTCTTTTTAATTTATAATTTTTTAAGTGGTTTTAGTATTTAAAATCATCTTTAGAAATTATTTTATTAAGTTTTTTAATATTGTAATAAATTTGATGAGACTTCATATACTACGTGGTTCAGGTTTAAAGTCTAGTTAAAGTTGTTAGTATAAAAATAATTTTAAATTAAAAAAATTAGGTCATTTATTTTTTAATTTGTGAGTTCTTTATTTTTTAGTTGTAATGTCTAAATAAATAGATTTGTAATTAAATTTTAATTACAAATGTAATTTTTTATATAGTTTCAATAGGTGTCTTTGGTTTTTTGTCTCTTATTATCAAATTAGTGTCGATAGTATGTCTTTAGTCATTAAAGAGTCAAGATTCAAATTCAACACTTATATTGTAAAGGATGCAGTCTTAATTGGCACTGACGTCCAACAAAAATATGTATTTCCACATTATGGGGGGATTCTAATTACTATGGAAATAACTAATAGAGAACCTAATAAAACCATTAGAGCACGTTACTATTGATTTAGCTAAGTGAGCCAAGTGTAGGAGGATGGAGGACTCAAGAAGCTGGAGAACAAAAAATGTCCTCTCACAAGCCACTAGCGAGGGGAGTGAATTTTGAGATAGTGGCATTCTATGGGCCAAAATATTTATACTGAGGATGATCATCAGTGCTAGTGGTGATTATCTATGCTATGCCAGATTGAGTGGCAACAATCACATGCGATGGATACATAAAAAATGATGAGGACTTAGTTGTCATTTTTTATTTTTTATTTTTTAAGCATTTTGTGTGGTGTGATTTGAAATAAGAACATAAGTACATTCTTATTTACATATGATCAAGATTCTTATGTATTTCCCTATTAGATTAGAGAAAAGGAGAGTGTAGATATCATGGAATATGGTAACAATTGTATAGGAGGGTATCTAACTACATAAATCCTCTAACTATAGAGATCATCTAACTAAAGAGATCTTCTAGATGTCGTACTTCTTTATGAAGATGATTGGCTAGTGAAATGTTTATTGATTTCATACAGAGTAAATGTGAGATAAATTATTGTATAGTAGTGGTCATGTGTAGCAAGATCCAAATGGTAAGATTCAAACAATAGTATGCAGACCTAAAAGTATACATTGACATATGATTCTATTTCTAGTTCATGTGATGTATTTTCTCCCCATGTTCAAACTAAGGGGGGAATGTTAGAAATATTTAGTTAGTGCTCACATTTGAGTTAGTATAAAATAATATTGCATAGGTTAATATTATTTGTGTGAAAATAATGTAAGTGATTTGTTCACACCAATCACATAGATTATCTCTAGAGAGATATTAGTTGTTAGATAAAGAGTCAATAGAGATAGGGAGATATTGTTGGGTTATTAAAGATGCTAATTGACTCCTTGTTTGAAGGATCACTCTCTCCTATATATGTAACCCAAAATCAATTGAATAAATATCTTGAATATAATATCAATTAGTAGATTGGTATCTGAGTTTATTCAGTATTGTATTTGATAAATTTGAACAACATTTATTATTTACAAGTCCCATTTTTGACCAATGCAATGTGCTCATCTTTCATGGCTTTTCTCAAAGATTCAAGCCTCTTAACCTATTTGAAAGACATTAGTTTTTAATCAAATGCAACATTGAGTCCTAGATAATCATTTAAGATTATTTTTTCAATTTTATCTTGAATTTATTCAAGGGACTTGTTTGATTGTGATGTTATTACATGTGCACTTTTTGTGCATGTTTTCCCAACTTCATTAGGTTTCACATATTTTAATGTTTGAGTGGCCCATTTAGGCATTTTTTTCTCTATCTTAGGTGTTTTAAATTCATCCTCTAAATTTATATCAATTTCTTTCCTATATTCTAGTTGTGAACTAGGAATTTGACTCAAAAGAGGATGGTTAGTATTGTGTTAGTTCCAAAATGAAAACAAAATAAAAGAAACACACTAACTAACATACATCTCTAGGCCTAGTTACTAGGGGGAGCTTAGTTAACAAAAAAATCAAAAAACCAACTGAAACATGAAATAAAGTCCTTCCTTCACCTTCCTTGGATGCTTCAAAATATTTGTTGTAGTGGCTTGCTCGGTTTGTGCTCATGAAGTTTGTATAAATAAAGTGCGGCTACCTCCATATTTCCTTGGCACCATGTTTGGCTTTGGCTTGGATTGGCTCAATATTTGGGCATTATAAAACTAAAATGTAATATCTTGAAATCAATTCAACATTATAACTTTCGCATATGAGATCTTAGAATTCAATAGGCAAGGCCTCTTATTTATAGATTTTTGGAATGGTTTGAGGATCAACCATGACCATCCATCTCAAGATTGCGATGTGTGGCTATGAATAAATCCAAATATGAAATTCATTCTACAAATATTCCCATTAATATTTGAGATAGAGGGGTATTAACTAGGCATGGAGGGTCTTAATGAGGCATGAGAGGTATGCATCATAATATTTGTGGTATTTATGGCCTAGGGATGTCTTCCCAAGAAATGATGTCACTTTGATGATGCAGATATTCAATATTAATTTCTAAAAAATAAGTAATCAAAAATCTTCATGGAAAATTAACTTAAGACCTTGATTTGGTTTAATTAACCTTAAGCATGATTAGGCAAGTTGGTGCAAATCTTGGCTCTTTGGTGCACAAATTAATCAAATTGGTCAAAATATCTTATTATTGGCTCAATATTTGATTGGATTAGAATTGGAAGTCGATGTTAGATGAATTGGAACCGTTATCCCATTTAGGATGTTGTCAATGTAAAATAACCAAGGTACATGTCTTGTATAAGAAATATGATAGAAAAGAGAAATCTAGAGCACCCAGGATTTTGTTTCAAAATAATTTGATCAAAATTAGCTAGCCCATAATTTACATTACCCATTTAGTGACACCCTGGCCAAATTAGCACTTGAATATATCAATTTCAACTCTTTTAATATGTTTTAGTGTTTTTAGGCCAAAATATGCATTTTGGTGGAAATTAGTCAAAAGCCTGATTGATGGTCATTGGTGGCTAGATTTAGGTGTCTACAATTTTCCCCTATTTGGGAGATGTTGCACCCCATAGGCAAAATAATGTCTTTTCAAATAATGAGAAATGGCCTGTATGCCAAAAAGGAGATGATGGTTGAAGAAAAAGCTCCAAAGAGTGTTTTTAAAAAGCCTATGATGATGCCCCCTCGAGGGAGTGGCTATCACATTTTTTGATGGATGGTCTCTAAAAAAAAGAAGCAAGAAGAAAGGTGGAATTAACCCATTGTTGAGATTAATCCAAATGAGAAAATGCTTGCATGCATTGATTTAAAAAGGTTACTGATTTGCCCAAAGGTGGTTATAATCAAGAATAAAAGTAAAAATAATGATTTTTCCATAGGCGGTTATAATCATTAAGAGGATATGGATTGGTTAAAGATGATTATGACCCAATTAAGGCTAATTATCAAGCATAACTCAAGGATATAATATGGAATATAGATTAAAGATGAGTGGGCACAAAGTGATGAAAGAGATGAATAGAAGAATAAGATTGATCTGTGTGAATTATTCAGTTGTACCTACCAATGAGGATATGCTCATCCTAATTAGTAATGATACAAACAGAAATGCCAATGGCTTAACTTGATCAAGGGTGGGATGGAAAGATTTACCAAGGTGCCAAGGAGAAAAACTATAGACCTTTTTGAAGCTGATTTTTGTTATAACACGTGACAATAGGCATCATGATAGAATACCATGAGGATTAGCCTAAAATATGCATAAGGACTGACTCCTGATCCAATAAACACTCAAAAATAATGCACCAATGATAAAACCATGATGACAATGTTGACATATGAATATGGATGGACTCAAAAATAACATACACAAGGAATGACCCAATGAACATATATAGACTGAGTCAAGACAACAATATAGAAAGAAAAGAAATAGGCAAGCAAAGAAATAAATAATGAAATAACACACAAAAAGACCACAAATAAAAAATAACTTGAAATAAACAAAAAAATAGAAATCTTGAAAACAAAAGTAAAAGAAAGCATCCTAATAATGATCATACCCTAGTAGAGTAGATCAAGGATCACTAACTAGGCTTAGACAGGACATATGTTTTTGGATTTTGAAATTTTTGAATGTTTTTGGTATTTTGGGGTAACTTAACTTGTTAGAGAATGAAAAGATACCTACTCATAAAATAGTGAGAGCATGGCTTAGGTTGCTCACAAAATGTCAAGAGCACATGGAAAAGGGGAATGAGGTGACCTCAACATGAATTGATCATAGTCCACATAGTCCTAAAATGACCTCAAGTCACAGTAATTCCATCCACACAAAAGGTGGGGAAAAGCCAACTAGGTCCCAAAATTTTCTCAAATCCAGCAAATGGCCAGTCAAATGGAAACACTAATGGCAAGGTGATATGGTAATGCATGATAAATAAATGTTGCCCCTAGTTTGAACATAGGTGGCTATAACTAGGATATAAAAACATAGATCAATGATACGAATTTTCCCATAGGCAGTGATAATTAATAGCAAGACCAATGAAACACTAATTTACCCATAGGCAGTTATAACCAAACTCACATAAAAAAACTTGATATAAGATGTAAAATGAAAGATATCTTACCAGATCAACTATCACACTACTTTAATAGACTGTCATTGAAACACTAATTTGATTGATTATTTGAACATGATCAAAATCCTCTTACAAAAGGTATGGGAAGAACCAAAGGAACCAAGATCAAAATAGGATTGGGGAGGATGACTAAAAGTAGGCTTTTGTCTAAATAGGAATGATAAGATAGAACAATATATGATAGAATAATAATTGGTTTGATAAATTGGATAAAATGGTAAGAGAGTTACCCCCAAGTGATAGGCTAAATGGCTGGGTATGTGACAATGGCAAAAGGATTTATTAACAATGGAAATGTCATGGTATGGTACCTATTTGGTTCTGGCATGGGTGTGGTTTTTGGTATATGATTATGTTATTCCTATTGAAGTGGAGATGCACATCTTGATTAACAAATAATACAAATAGAATAATCAATCATGTTAATTGCTACCCCACACCTCATCTGAATAACTATTCTGTCAAGAATGGCCTATAGATTTGGTTGTCAAGAATGTTTTTATGATCTTCATTGGTCATTAATTTTTATTCCTTCAAGCATCAAGATAAAGTATCTTTGTAGACTCTACTAAGGAAATCATTGATATGTATGGAAAATAAGGATAAATGTTGGATGATAGGCTTGATTATGAAATGGAATGGTGGATGATAATGGAATGAATGATGGAGGGGAAATAAATGAGGATTAGGACTTTTAGTCACACATAATGTTGTTGATGTTAGATTTGACATAATTCTGGTTACGATGGGTTCAAAGACTTTTTTCTCGATAGGACTACCATATTTTTCTATTATCTGAGCTTTAGAGTAGCTACCATATGATTAGGCTGTAAATTGGAAGCTATTTTGATTTGATCTTTGATTTTGTCTGCATCAAGCAGTGAAGAACTTTTGTGTTTAGCTATTGGTTCCTCGAAGAGGTTTTCACCGATGAAGTTGTCTTTATTATCCCATATCACCTCTAAAAAGGTGTCACTAATGAACATTGTCTTTTGACTTTAATTTTCTTCTAGCATTTCAAAAAATGTATCACTAAAAGATACCAAATTTGAACTTTACATGTCCCTTAGCACCTTCAAAAATATTTTACTAGGATAATGTTCTTCTAATACATGAATTTAGTTTTGGCCTCCTTCCTCTTCTTCAATTGCTATGTCACCATGGATGCAATTCAACAAAGTGTGATTTTGCTAGTCCCAATCAACACTAGTGGGAGATGGAATGTCAATAATATGGCTATTTTGGTTTATGGTAATGGAATATATAATGATAACAAAATGGGGGTTAGAAGTACAATCCTCATAGAAGATACTAGGAGAACTTGTGTTGATACTGAATTAATCATCCTCAAAAATTGTAAAAGGATCATAAATATATTCATATTGATCCAAAAAGCATGTGTAACCAATGTTGTAACAACTATGAACATATTTTATATCTAAATCTGATGTTGAGACTAATGTTGATTTTGATTCTGATGTTAAATCTAATGTTGATTTAAGAATAGAACCTAACTCTAACATTGATTCAGTTGAAACAACAACTCTCCACTTTGTTAGGATTAAGGAGCATAATTGATTACCTTTGTATAAGCAACTAAACACGAAATTTAACCAGAAGTAAAATATAACTAGAATTCAGAAATAACATAGAATATGAGAGACAATACCCAATTGTATTAATACTCATCTAGAAGGAAATACAATGAATATGCCACAATCTTCCCACGCTTCTTGGGCATACAGTAATTCTCCCTCAAGAGTTCACTCTCTCTCAATTACAATCACAACAAACAACTCAAACACAGAGTTATTGTTCACCTCCACCAGTCAGTAACAATACTGCCAGTCCACCAATCAGTAACAATACTACCAGTCCACCAGTAAGTGACAATCAACTCAATCATTATTGCCTACTTCCAATCCACCAAGTACTCAACATACTCCAAGTAGATTTCCTTTGATCTTGCTCCTTGTTGTGTTGCAGATCTCCTTTGATCTTGCTGCCATGTAGATCTCCTTTGACCTTGCACACACACACCTATAAATCAACTGATCTTACTTACACATGTAGATCTCACCTGATCTTGCTATATCACAGATCAACCTGGCCTTGCACACCTATCGACCTAGATCTTACACACCCGAAAGAACCCTTGTCCTTGCCTCACCAAGTCCTTATGATTCTCCCTTGGATAGAACTCTGACTCTACAGAACCGATTCTACAATCTTACAATATAGCCCATGAGTCTATTATATAGATCCCATGCAAACAATAATTAGACTTCTAATTACAATAATTAGAACCACAGCTCCAAGACTATAATTAGTCTTTCACATGCAAACTAACTATCCATCTAAAATTAGACTAGTTTTGGAGATGCATGCAAATGCATGCACACACAGGCTACTGACGTCAGTTCCTATCTGACCAATGTCAATCGACCTATAACTGATGTCGGTTACTGTGAACACTAAAGATGACTGACATTGGTTGCACTACTGACATCAGTTTCTCTGTAACTCAGCAACCTCCTCCATTTGCATCAGTGAATATTTTAGCTCCACAACCTAACAATCTCCCACTTAGAGATAAACATCTACACTTGTACCTGTACTTGTACATTGTCTAATTTGTTTCTTGGCTTGTATCCCTCTTTAAGTTCAATCTTGAAGACCAACCACCACACATCCTATGGTGCTCTGCCCGACACCACCAACTCTGATCTGCACATGACCGACATTGGTACCTGCCTGTTCGATGTCGGTTCTCACTTGACTGATGTTGATAACTATGTTTTTTTGTGAGTGATGACTTTTACCTGTGAGCTCACTTTGGATCATAACCTTGTCCAAACTGCCCTGCTCAAAATTATTTAGCCCCATCCGCTGATCTATGTCCATCATCTCCTCCATGAAAACCAAGGCTTTCCAGTTCTTAAGTTTGTCAAAGACATCTGACTTCCTCTTAAGAACATGCAGCCCCTTCTTACTCATGTGACCAAGCCTACAAAGCCACATCTTTACAACAAAAAGAGAATCAATAATACAAGTAGATAGATAAAGAGTACCTACTTTCTTACCACATGATAATTCAAGTGCATCCACTGTGAGAGTTATCATGCATCCCTCATCACCCAACTTTCTTAAAGAAATTAGACTCCTCTTTAAGATTGGGACCTGCATGACATCTTTCAACACCCATGTGTTGCCCGTCTGCAATTTTAGCCGCACTGCCCATTTGTCAACAATTTGACAAGGCTCACCAACCCCTAAATAAATATTTCCAAAGTCTCCATGGACATAATCATGGAAAAATACTCTATTTCGGGTTGCATGGAAAGAGGCAACAAAATCTAAAACCCAAGATTCTACTTTATCCAAGGAACATACAAGAACATCTTGTGCAACAATACCTATAACATCTGCTTCTTCATTTCCTTCATGCTGATCTTCTACCAACCAACAATCTTTCTTTACCTGCTCTTTCTTTCCATAATTCAGTAATTGATCATTCTTTCTTTTGAACTCCTCCATTCTTAGTGTACTTTCTTCTGCCATTGCTATACTCCCACTCAAATAGAAACCCCTGTGAGTGACCTGTAATCAACAAACACTAACTTGCTCTGAACCAAGCTCTGTGAACTTGCAACCTGGCTCTAATACCACTTTGTTAGGATTAAGGAGCACAATTGATTACCTTTGTATAAGCAACTAAACACAGAATTTAACCAGAAGTAAAATATAACTAGAATTTAGAAATAACACAAAATATGAGAGACAATACCCAATTGTATTAATACTCATCCAGAAGGAAATACAATGAAGATGCCACAATCTTCCCACACCTCTTGGGCGTACAATAATTCTCCCTCAAGAGTTCACTCTCTCTCAATTATGGTCACAATAAACAACTCAAACATAGAGTTATTGTTCACCTCCACCAGTCAGTAACAATACTACCAATCCACCAGTCAGTAACAATACTGCCAGTCTACCAGTAAGTGACAATCAACTCAACTGTTGTTGCCTAATTCCAATCCACCAAGTACTCAATGTACTATAAGTAGATCTCCTTTGATCTTGCTCCTTGTTGTGTTGCAGATCTCCTTTGACCTTGCACACACACACACACACACACACACACACACACACACACACACACACCTACAAATCAACTGATCTTACTTCCACATGTAGATCTCACCTGATCTTGCTATACTACAGATCAACCTGGCCTTGCACACCTACCAACCTAGATCTTACACACCTAGAAGAACCCTTGTCCTTGCCTCACTAAGTCCTTATGATTCTACCTTTGATAGAACTCTGATTCTATAGAACTAATTTTATAATCTTACAATACAGCCCATGAGTCTATTATATAGATCCCATGCAAACAATAATTAGACTTCTAATTACAATAATTAGAACCACAGCTCCAAGACTAAAGTTAGTCTTTCACATGCAAACTAACTGTCCATCTAAAATTAGACCAGTTCTAGAGATGCATGCAAATGCATGCACACACAGGCTGTTGACATCGATTCCTGTCTGACTAATGTCGGTTGACCCATAACTGACGTCAGTTATTGTAAACACTGAAGATGACTGACGTCGATTGCACTATCGACGTTGGTTTCTCTGTAACTCAGCAACCTCCTCCATTTGTATCATTGAAGCTTTTAGCTCCATAACCTAACAGATTCTTCATTTGATGGCTACTATGTTATAATGATGTCTTATTGAATTCTTGGTATTGGATAAGTAATGACTTGTGATGGCATGATGGGATCCACAAATACTAGTTTGTCAAAGTGAGACTCCTCTATAATGGAAGAAAGGTCAAGAGACAACTCCTTAGAGACTAGTTTGTCAATAGGAAGATCTTGAAAAATAGGCATATAATTGAGGTAATGATTTGCCCAAAGGTGATTATAATCATTAATAAGTTACTCAACAAATATTGGCTCATCAAAGTGAGACACCTTGACAACAGGTATAGGTTTGAAAGGTGATTCATCATAGGTTGACTTATCATAAATGATTAGTTAAATAAAAGCATCTTGGATTGGTTGGTTCTTTTGGCCTTAGTTTCTAATGAGCTAGAAAATACCAGTTTTGAACATAGCTTGGTATTCAGATAATTGGATCAATTGAGGTTTGGATGGGATTAGTACTAGACAAGAAATGTCCCATGGTTGGATAATAGTAGGGCATTTTAGATCTTAATTGCTCACACGAGCCAAAGGATGAAATCTTGAGATGGTAACAATAGGGAGGTATGGGGCTTGATTATTTGCACAAGCTAATGGATAAGGTATTAGAATGAAAAAGGCGCACTGTGGAGCCTGATTGCTCATATAAGCTAATGGATGAGATCCTAGTATATAAATGGTATGGTATTATGGAGCATGATTGCTCGCACAAGCTAAAGAATGAGGTCCTAGAATGGTAATGGTATGCCTTGGATATTATGGATCTTAGTAGCTCATACAATCCAAAGGAGGGTTAGGGGTAGTTGATGATCAAATAACAAAAGGAAGTCATGGAACTTGCTTGCTTGCATAAGCCAAATCATCCAAGTCCTCCTGATAAACCATATCATCCCAATCTTGAGTTTGATCATAAGTTGGTTCTTAACTATGTTTCATGTATTGATATTCATAAAGAGGGTATTGATCCCTATCCCAAACAAAATTATCTATAGTTAGGTCTTCAAAGTCCTCCTCACAAGCCTATTCATACCAATCAAGGTCTTGAGTTGGATCATGAGCTGGTTTGTGACTTTGTTCACATGAATGATTATTATGAGGTGGATAGAAATCTATCTCACAAACCATATTATCATCATTGGGGTCTTGAGTAAAGTTATAAAATTCATTTTGTGTGACCATTATATCATAAGTTGTATTGTATGTGACTCCACCATAAGTGTAGCTAGACATATCCGCATAAATGATGAAAGTTCCAAAAATAAAAAGGCTTAGATTTTCACAAACTCTGAAAAACTATGTCTAAAGGATAAATGGTTCAAACTTGGTCTAACTTGGTTGAAAGTATGGAGTTGTATCTCCAAAAATGGTTTGAAAGTGGAGCTATATCTACATAATGGTTTATGTTAAGACTTGGCATAAAATAGTCTAACATCAAATGTCATACACATAAAAGATCAAGCATTTGAATAAAAATTGGCATGTCAAAATCTAGGTCAAAGTGTTCCAAACAAGGTCTAAATTAGGAAAGGGAAAAGAGTCTCTAGGTCTTTTTTCCAAATGTTGAGTCAAAATCTAGGCTCAAACAAAGCATGTGTTAGGACTTTTAGCCAAATGATGTAAAAATATAGACTTGAAACAAAGACATGACGTGAATTTGATTTAATCTAACAAGTTTGGAAACAACTTTGTCATATACCTGACACAAAAAATCAAACATAAACATGATCAAATGGTATAAGGCATGAAACAAAATACTTTTATAGAAAGGTTATGTTCTCCAAAATAAAGGCATAAACAATGATGAGGATAGGCACTGAATAAACAAACCATTAATAGTCTTCAAATTTGGAAAATTGATTAACTGAAGTTATGTAACCCAAAAGAAAAAGATTTGTGTATCAGCCCCATGAATCGAGGCCTAAAAAAAAATTAATCAATGTTTGAATCCAAACTTTGAAAGGTTAATTGAAAACTCAACGTTGAAAACTAGGTTTTGACCAAACAAGTTAGACAAGATTAGACAACATGACGGTGCATATATAAGGTCCAAATAGTATACATGGCATGGTTTGAAATAAATGGTTTTTCATACAATGAGAAACAAGTTTTGAAACAAATTGAGTATCCTAATGGCATAAGCATGCTCGATTGATGTGATCTATGTTATTTTTCAAAAGACTTAAAGGGTTAAAATGGTTTGACATGTTTTGGGTAGTATAACACTACCCTTATCAACTCAAATACATGGTTTTGACATGGTTACAAATAAACAAACAAGTTTTATTCTCAAAACATACCAAGAAAAAATGACCAAAATATGCAAAGTATAATTGTCTAAATCTTAGCAAAGGTATGGTAATGTGGGGTTGACTAAACTAACAAGTGTGTGAACATTTCTAGGGGAATCAATTATATAATGACTTGCACATCATGATGAAAAATAAAAGAACATAATTAGGTGTCTATGTCATTTGGCTTATTGTAAAAAGGTCTTATCTTTTTTTATAACCACTACATCCATCACTTGCTCAGTATAGTGTGATGTCTAAAGTGTAGATATGTTGGATGTGCAACTCTAACACTAGATGGCGGTTTAATGACTCAACCTCTAATCCTAGTGGGAGTGGATGAAGTCAGTGCTAGGAGATAAAACCCTAAGTCAAAGCTTCCCTAAATAACTTGTGGGAGGTAATGAAGTCCCCCTCGCAATCCAAGTTTGCATAAAAATAAATTACTAATAGGAAGACTTTAGGCTCATTTTTAAGGTCACCCAAACTATGATGAGTTTTTTGGGAGTGCTTTAGATTACATTCTTTCTATGCCTTGGACTAGGAATGTTTGGAATAAGGATCGCACTTTTGATTCCAAAATTTACCTAAATGGGATCGATGGAAGAGCATACATATAACAACCTTCTTTTTGCCAAATCAAGTTCTAATTAAACAACTATTAAAAATAAAAATTGATAATTGTGTTCAATTTTAAGTCCCAAAAGAAAGATTAGGTGGTTTTATTTTGTCCTCTTAGTTTTAATTTGTAACTTTGAAATCCTAATTATCAAAAGCATTCACTTAAGCATCTAAATTTTTCATTAAGCACCAAAACAAGGTTTTTAATTCATTTTAAAGCATGCAAATAATGTCCTAATATCATGTTTTAATAAATTCAAAGTCTGCCAATTACCTATCTACCCTTAAGGCATCACCCCAAAAGTAAATGTGTTAGATTAGAAACATTTAAATAGATTTTCAAAAAAATTGAAAACTCTATGTAACTCGAAGCTAAACTAATATTAGATTCTAAAAATTTGGGAGAAAACATGTGGTTTTAAAAAACAAATCATGAAAAATAGAGTCCATATGACCCCCAACCAAGCATTTTAAAATGGCCTATTAGCTCTTAGGTTTTGTGTTTTTAAGGAAAACATAGTGAATCATCAATGATTTACCTAAGTAGTGATGGTTATATGACTATCGATAGTTTAATCAACTGTCGATGGTTTACTTAACCATTGGTGGTTCTCTATGTAAACCCGTGAAGGTGAAAATATGGAAAAATAAAGTTAAAAAATCACTTAGAAAGAGTTTTAAGCATCCAAATTGAAATTTTAAAGTTACCTAGTGCTCTCCTTCATATGTGATATGCATCTTTTCCCATCGGGCATGCCATTATGTAGACTAGGAATTTGACTCAAGAGAAGATGGTTAATATTGTGTTAGTTCCAAAATGAAAACAAAATGAAATAAACACACTAACTAGCATATATATCTAGGCCTAGTTATTAGAGGAGCTTATTTAACAAAACAAAAATAAAAAACACAACTAAAACATGAAAGAAAGACCTTCCTTCACCTTCTTTGGATGCTCCAAAATGCTTATTGTAGTGACTTGCTCGGTTTGTGCTCATGAAGTCTACATTAATGAAGTGTGGCTACCTCCATCTCTCGTTGGCACTATGTTTGGCTTTGGCTTGGCTTGGCTCAATATTTGGGAATTATAACACTAAGATGCAATGATTTTGAAATCAATTTAACATTATAACATTGGCATATGAGAGCGTAGAATTCAATAGACAAGGCCTCCTATTTATAGATTTTTGGAATGGTTTGAGGATCAACCATGACTATCCATCTCAAGATTGAGATGTGTGACTATGAATAAATCCAAATATAAAATTCATTCTACAAATATCCCCATTAATATTTTGTATAGAGGGGCCTTAACTAGGCATGGAGGGTCTTAATGAGGCATGGGAAGCATTAATCCTAATATTTATGGTATTTATGGCCTAGGGATGTCTTCCCAAAAAATGATGTCACTTTGATGATGTGGATATTCAATATTCATTAATAAAAAACAAATATTCAAAAATCTCCATGTAAAATTAACTTAAGACCTTTATTTGGGTTAATTAGCCTTAAGCATGATTAGGCAATTTAGTGCAAATCTTGGCTCTTTGATGCACAAATTAATCAAATTGGTCAAAATGTCATGTTATTGGATCAAAATTTGACTGGATTGGAATTGGAATTCAATGTTAGATGCATTGGAACCGTTATCCCATTTAGGATGTTTTCAATGCAAAATAACAAAGGCACATGTCTTGTAAATAAATTTGATAAAAAAGAGCAATCCAGAGTACCTAGGTGCAAAATTGACATTTTGACTCGAAAGGATTTGATCAAAGTTAGTTGGACCATAAATTGCATTTACCCATTTAGTGACACCCTGGCTAAAATAGGCACTTGAATATATCAATTTCAACTCTTTTAATGTGTTAGTATTTTAGGCCAAATTGTGCATTTTGTCAAAAATTGGTCAAAAGCTTGATTAATGGTCATTGGTGGCTAGATTTAGGTGTCTACACTGGTAGCCCCTATGTTATGTTTTGGAGGAGCTTTATGCATAGACAGAGATAAACACATAATGAGATAACATAAAATAATAATAACCATAGTATATTTTATTCAACATATCAATGAGAATAATATAGAGGCTATCATATAGCCAAAGTAATAAAAAAACTTCCTATTAAATAGAAAGGCATAATAACAAATAACCTGATAATAGTTATGGGTATAAATAATAATAATAAACTAACCATAAATCAGAATGACTACTTATTGTAGTAAAACCAACCATGAGAACACTAGAAATTCCCAAATTTCACCCCTTTAGTGTGAACATGTGGATAAAATCACATTCTAAAAATATTTAACCACCTCCTAAAAGCACTTCTTAGACTAGGTATAAACTCCATAGATTATATCTTTACCCTCATGAAGTCATAGTGACAAGATGAATTATGTAAGACTAATCCCTTCCTCTTTGGGTTCCTATGAACTTTCCCTTCCTCCTTGGGTGCTTGGATTATAAATATCCAAGATCCATAAACTTTGCACTAAATGGATAATCATCCTCGATTTTACCTTAAAAACTTCTCCTACTCCCCAAAATTGAGTTTTTTGAAAATATGAATTTAACCTAAATTTCTACAAAGGGGTTTATTTACAAACCAACACACTAAAAAATGAAACACACATAACTGGAATAAAATTCCACCAAATCACATGGGCCTCATCATTAGTGACTGATGAAAGGATTTGAAAATATCCTTCCTTCATTGCCTCCAACTTCCAAAAAAATAACTATATTATTTCATTTTCTAATGCCTAATATATTTACGTGCAGTAAGTTGTAACATTTG
Organism: Torreya grandis; assembly: GCA_037957365.1. Lineage (NCBI taxonomy): Eukaryota > Viridiplantae > Streptophyta > Pinopsida > Cupressales > Taxaceae > Torreya > Torreya grandis. The sequence goes on along the minus strand of JARHVA010000057.1, from coordinate 3,412,329 downwards.
CATGGTCAAGATTTCTCAGGTTCAGTATCTCCCTCATACTTTATTTCTAAATTTGCTTGAATTTTATCTTCCTGACACTTTACATATTGTATATTAGTTTTAACTGAGAGTTCATCATTTACAAATTATTTATTTCACTCTTGATTCTTATACTTGAATGAAACTAACTCTTTATGCATTTTTTATTTTGACTCTTTTACCTTAAAATTGTCTCTTACCACTAACACTTGGCATGTGACTTTAATAATCAACAATAATAACTCAAAATTTATAAAAATTAAAACCATGATACATATGGATTATAGAAACCCCATTTTGGTTGCATTCCCAATCTAAGCAAACTTCAAATTGGTTTATAGCAAATGATATGAATTAAGCCTATGAATCATTAAATGCCCTAATTTCATTTGCATATTAGACATTAGTGCCTAAATCATGTCAAGGCATCCCTATTTAGGGTATTATCATGTATACAATGATAACCTCCCATAGATTCATCCCAAATCAAATTGAGACACATCAAATTGATAAATTGGTCTTTTGACCCATTAAGTGGGGCACTTAAACTATTCCTAAAATACAAAAACCCTAAGCAAAATGGATTAACTAAATAAATGTAATTAACTTTTGAAGTGAAATTTCCATGTGTAATTAGTTAATATCAATTTTTTTAAAATTAAATTCCAATAAAAATGAGGTCATGATGATGTTATCATCCTTAAAGTAAAGGAATTGAAAATATCTTCATAATAAGCCTTATTCACAAATGGAGAGCCATGCTTAATAAATGGGATCTCTATCCCAGATATCAATTGTGTGTCCCCTCCTTAACCTAACCATGGTTAAATCTAACCTAACTACACTTGAGTTAGGGTTAGTTCGAGAGCCTATAAATACAAGTGCCAAGGCCATTGTTTAACAAGCCCTCAAGCCAAATTTATAATGTTAACTTGTTGAGAGATAAAATCTTCTTTGTGTAGAGTTATAATACTAAATTGATTATATAAATATTCATTTCTCCTTTCTATTTATGTTTTTTATAGCACCAACCATAATTATTTTTATCAGGCTAATTAAAAACTCCTTATGTAAAGGATGCAATTTTAGGAGAACCCAAAATCTTGAAAATGTATTGTCAAAATTATGTGGGGGAGCGGGCGGGGGGGGAGAGCAGGGGTTTCTTCTTGACAAATTTCATGCATTTTCACTTCACGATTTCATCAATTGAATAAGTAGCAGACATACTAGAAGGAGGAAACAGAGGTTAGAGGTTCCAAAAACTCTCGTCAGTCACCAACACTGAGGCCCATAATGTTTTAGTGACATTTTGTGTGGTGTGTTTTTAAAGTTTTTGTTGCATGTTTTCAAAATAAGAATAGAAGAATATGCGTGTTCAAGATTTATAATTTGTGTGTAATTATAAAACATAATTCCTTGATGTGAAAACATTGTGAAAGGATAGAAAGCACCAATGTAATTTAGTTCATGGATCTTTAAAGGGTTTTTGGTAGAGATCCAGAAAACCATAGGAGGTGAATAGTTGATGTGTTCCTATTCATGTCAAGGTTAGTGATGATGTTGTGGATGACAATGTCAGGGTCAATAGTAGGCATATCACTATAAGACCAAGAAAAGTCTTTGTTATGATCTGTAAGGAATGTGGTATAGTTGATTTGTTCTTGGGCATCTAAAGATTGACCAATCTTTAAAATGTGAGGAACATCAGAAGATGGGAGATTAATGTCAATAGTTGATTCATTTAACATAACCTGTGTTTCCAATGGAAGTGAATGTTGTTATGATATGTAATAATTAATTATATTTTTTGTGGATAATATTTAATTCAATGCATTCTAATAAAAATCTACTTTTTAAAAAACATTAATTAATTATTGACCATATCAAATCTTATCATAAATGCTACTTATTTTCATAAATAAATTATTTATAAAAATAGATTTAGGAAATTGTGACTGTATTGTTTTTCTAATATTAATATTGTAATTTTTAACTATATCATTAATACTTAAAAGTGTGTAATTTTTTAAATTATTTTGTAAAATCCTTCATGTTCTTTATATCTCTTATTAATCATAACAATTTGAATCTCTATAATTATATTGCTTCTCATTTCAAAGTAAGATCATTAATTTGAGTAATTTAATTCTCTATAATACAATAAAAATAATTCATTAATTTAATCATGCTTATTTATAATATGATTGTTAACAAATGTATATCTCTTAAGTTGATTAAAGTGCTTAATCATGCTTAAGAGATAATTAACCCAAATCAAGGCCTAATTAAAAATTCCATGGAAACTTGTTGAATACTTATTTTTGAAAATGAATATTAAATATCTACATCATTCAGTGACCTCATTTCTTGAGAATATATCCTAGGCTGTAAATGCCACAAATATCAAGATTCATGCCCTCCATGCCTCATCAATTCCCTAGTTATTTTCTTTACATATGAAAAGGATGATGTTTGTGAGGTTGTGCATATTACCCCCATAATTCCCATTCAAAACTCTTCCATGCCTGGCTTTCAAATATAATTTTCATCCCTTCTCAAAGCATCTAATAATTTTCTATAATAGGATTTTGTGTGAGATTTATCTTAAAAAATAAAAATCTGCACATACAATAGGTACAAAAATATGTGGAAAATACAGCTCCCATATCCATGTAATTAATTAAATGAAAATTAGTTATATATATGAATTACAAAAACAGTCCATTTTCAAAAACAAGACTTTCTTACAAATACTAGGGTCAATTGGTTATAGATATAAAGTCTTGTTATTGAAAATGTATTTATATATATAATGGTTGTAGCAAGTGCTTAATACTAATATATAGTTTTTCTATATATTACATGTGCAAGACTAGTGTTTGTATTTTATAGGTCTTTGACATATCTATTTTGATCCTACACATAATTAGGACATCCCTATTGACATTTTAAAGTAATCATATTGATAAATTAGGTCATGAAATTATTTTTCTCCAGGGCACTTATATTGGACATGTGCGATCATACATTAGATCATTATTTATTCTTCCCAACTTCTTTGTATTAGTTTTAGGTGGAAAAAGTAAGCCCCTTGCTAACAATCATATTCATACCCTTATTCTGAATGATGAAATGTTGAGAAAAGAAGAAGTTAGGTTGAAAAATGTTGGTGTTTTTAAATTTGTTTGAATAAAAATAAAATTACCCTCATTAAAATTATTTGATGATTTGGTGGATGTAGTTTTGGGAAAAATGTTAGGGTTATATGTTTCCTCTTTCCGTTTGATTCAACATGGAGACTTTCTTTTCCTATTTAGGAACTTTAATATGTAAAGAAGAGCTATCTCTATTAGTCTATGTGTAGAGCCCTTACTTAGGTACCATAAATAGGGCCACTCTATATGAATTAGTATATGGAGTAGAAGCAATCTTGCCTATAAATATATATCTCCCCTCCTTGTGGATTGAATTAAAGGGCATCATCATTGATCACAACTGTAGACAAGAATGGATACAGGAACTAGAAATCCTAGATTAGAAACTTTAGAAGGCCCTTGATCATTTATGAGTATATCAAAATAGAATGAAAATCTAATATCATAAAAAGTCTAGTCTAGAGAATTTGAGGTTGGCAACCTAGTCCTAGAAGAAAATAAGAAAAAAATACTAATGTTGATAGGGATAATAAGGACAAGTTTAAAGCTAATTGGCTAGGTTCATATATCATAGTATCCAAGTTTGGATCTAGAGCCTAAAAATTAGCCACATTAGATGGTGAAGATATTGATGATCCAATGAACATCATGTATCTAAAATGTTTATACACCTGATAGGCTCCAACATCCATCTATGAGTCCCCACTCTTGGGGGCATACCCTTATCCACTCCATCCACTCCATCAATCTCCCCAAAGACTAAAAAACAAATATTTGTCTAATGGTGAAAACCAATATTTTGGTTCCTTAGGCAAGTACCATGATGAATCTTAGACATAAGGAGTTTTTAATTAGCCTGATAAAAATAATTATGGCTTTTACTTAACTTTGCACAAGTTCCCTTCTCTTTGCTTCTGAAATTGTTAGCTCTTTTTCTATAGTCTATTTTCTTATGACTATGTGTATAGTTTTTTTTAACAAGGTAATTGCATTAACTAAAAGAGTACATTGCATACATAAGTCGAGCATGACCATACTCACATGCCAATGAACAAGCATCATTTGACAAGGGAGATAAATATAGTTTGTTGTCTTTATTTCTTAGTTTTATTTGTGTTCAACTTTTTTATTTCTCACCCATGTACTTAGGAAAGTAGTTATTTATTTCCTTTAATTGTTTGATATTAGGGTTTTACAATTCCACTAATAAGAAAAAGTTAATAATCTCCTTCGTAATCTTATGCTACATAATGGAACACTTGGTGGGACCATGCACCCCATAAACACTAAGGGAGTGATATTGGACTTTAAAAATCCTATAAATTTTCACTTACAACTTTAGTTTTCAGATTTTGTGCCTTCAAAGTCTATGTTTTTGCTTGACTACATTTTGCTGAATTTTCCACTACTAATCAACAACTCCGCCAGTTTTCTTGTGTCTTATTTTTAACTTTATTCTTCAAGAAATGGTAAATTCACTACTGGGTTTGAGTGACTTTGATAGAAACAATGAATTTACCACTAAATTTTAATGACTTTGACTTATGGCATACCTTTTGAAAATAATGACTTCATTTGATATAAATAGTGACTTCACCAAAACTATTATGTCTATGTTAAGTTTATAGGAAATTATCTTACAACTATCACTCAATAGTTTCTGAAATCATTTAGTAGCATTCCCATCACTTGGTATTATTTCTATCTCTCAATAGGTTTTATCATTTCCCAATAGCATTACCATTGCCTAATAATGTTGTTATTGCCTAACAGCTTCTACCATCACTTAATAGTGTTATTATCACCTGATAGCTTCTACCATCCCCTGATAACTTTGTCATCACCCAATAGTATTTCTATTTCTTGATAGGTTCTATTGTCACCCAATACTGTTATTATCACCTAATATATTTTTATCATCATTTGATAGCTTTACCATCACCTGATAGTTTTATCATCACCTAATAACATTATCATTGCTCGATAGCTTTTATCATCATCTGATAGTGTTACCATCACCTAAAAGCTTATATCATCACTTGGTCATGTTGCCATCACCTGTATCTATTATTGTCCACTGATAGTTAAGTTTTCAACTAACTATTATTACGATCAATTGATAGTTATCTCTATCAACTGACTACTACAACTCGATAATTAGGGTTTTATTGGTTGACCTTATGTCAAAAACCCAAGAGCTTGAAAAGTGAAAGTTGTTTTGGCTAAACTTTTTAAATAAACACAAGTGAACCCCCTAACATTTCTTGTAGAAAATTAGGTCAAAGGGATATGATTTTAAATCTTAAAAACCATCCACACTTGTTTTGGTGCTTAAAAATCATTTCCAAAATAACCTTTTATTTTTTAAAGTTATAATTTCAAACACTAAAGGCCAAAATTCACTTCACATTTCATTAAATTACTCTAAAAAGAACAAAATATTAGATTAGTGCTCCCAAGAGCTTTTACTTTTTTGTTTTTTGTAAAAGTATTTAGTTTATTTTTCTATATTAGTTTCTTTTTTAGCAAACCTTTGCATGTAAAATTTATACCCTAAATTTAGACCCAAAATTGATTGGTCTAAACCGAAGTTGTGTCTAATTTAGGCTTGGGTGCTCAACTTTTACATTTGGATTATGAAAATTGGATTAATTTATTGATTCATTAAAATACCTTTTCCTAGACCTAGGAGTGGTTTATTTTCATGTGTTTCGAACCAATTTACCATCTTAAAATAAGGTTAAAACTCATTTTTCAAGTATAGATCTACGTGTAGTTAGTTTACATTTGAGTCTTTCTTATCACTTAGGCTTGAATGTTTTAATATTTTCTATTATTTTTTTACAAGAGATTGACTTTCCTAATTAGTTTCACAAACATGTGCCTAGAGTATTCTTTATGCCAAGGTCAAGTTTGTCTTAATTTCATATGCTGAGATTAATCCATTTGTCTAGATCAAGTGTTTCAAACCATCTTACACAGTCATGCCAAATTAGGGTTTATTTTTGAACCCATATTCTAATATAATAAGATTTTTTTTTATCCCACTTAGATCATGTCAATTAAATCCCTTTCATAACCTAGATTTAGACAATGCTAATCAAACCCATGCTAGTTACTGAGACTAAATTCACCCTCTTTGGGGTAATGATAATTATTAGGGATCAAGACCACCCTCTTTGGGATAATTTATAATTTCCAAGAAAAACTATGTCAATTATCATATGCCAAAATTTTAGACATCTAAGACTAGCCATTGATAACTTTCAACCAGGCTTTTGAAAAATTTCTACCAAAGTGCAAAATTAGGCTTAAAAAAACTAAAATGCATTAAAAGAGTTGAAATTTTTATATTTAAGTGCCAATTTTTTCCAAGGTATCATTAAATGGAACAATGCAATTTATGAAGCAACTAACTTTGATCATATCATTTTAAGTTAAAATGACATTTTTGTACTTGGGTACTCTGTATTGCTCTTTTCTATCAAATTTCTTGTACAAGACATGTGATTTTGTTATTTTGCATTGGCAACATCCTAAATGGGAATATGGTTCCAATGTATCTAAAATTGACTTCTAATTCCAATCTAGTCAAATTTTGTGCCAATAATATGATATTTTGATGAATTTGATTAATTTGTACACAAATTGCCAAGGTTTTGCATCAAAGTTGACAAATTATGTTTAATACTAATTAAACCAAATCAAGATCTTAAGTTAATTTTCTATGGAGCATTTTGAATATTTCTTTTTAGAAATTTATATTGAATAATTACATCATCAAGTGACATCATTTCTTAGAAAGACATCCATAAGCCATAAATGCATAAAATATCTCATCAAGCCACCCCATGCCTCATTAAGACCCTCCATGCCTCTTTATCTCAAATATTTATGAAGGCATTTATTGATTTTTTTCTCAAAAATTTAATGGATTCTTAGCCACACATCATCTTGAGATGGATGGTTCAAGTTCATTCTGACCATTTTGTAAAATCTATAAATAGGAGGCCTTGCCTATTGAATTTTAAGCTTGGATAATGTAAAGTTATAATACACAAATAATTCCAAAATCCATTATAATTTGTGTTATAATTCCAAATTTTTGATCCAAGCCAAAGCCATCACAAAGGTGCCAAGGATAAGAGGAGATAACCACGCCTCCTTTGACAAAGACTCATTGAGCACAAGCTCTTTAGAGCATCCAATGGAGGTGAAGGAGGTTTTATTTCATGTTTTAGTTGTTGTTTTCATATATATATATATATATATATATATTTGTTATTATGCTCCTCCTTATTGTCTAGGCCTAGAGATGTATGCTTGTTAGTGTGTTTCTTTCAATTTGATTTCATTTTGGAACTAATGTAATACTAACTAGCTCTCTTGCGTCCAATTCTTAGTCTACATAATGGAATGCCTGGTGGGACATAGCTTCACAAATTTTATCAAATTTTACCTATAAATACCCTACTAATCATTATCACGCAATATTTTAGAGTGTGAAAGAAAACAAGGTAAATATTTGAGAAAAAATCTATTTTTTTATAAGCTACAATTTTGTTCTAAAGATTATGTAACCTAGCTCAACGGTGTGCCCAACTCAGCCCTAACTTAGCCCAACTTGACCCCAACTCAACACCAACTAAGCCCTAACTCATCCCCACTTCGACCCCAACTCAACCCTAACTCAACCCAACTCAACCCAACTCAATCCCAACTCAACCCTAACTCAACCTAACTTGACCCAAACTCAACCCAACTCACCCTAACTTGACCCTAACTTGGCACCAACTTACACCAAATTGACCCTAATTCACCCCAACTTGACCCCAACTCATCTCTAACTCAGCCCCAACTCACCCCAACTTGATCCCAACTCGACCCCAACTCACCTCGACTCACCTTGACTCACCCCAACTCAACCCTAACTTGACCCTAACTCAGCCCAACTCAGCCCAAATTGACCCTAAACCAGCCTCACTCGACCCTAACTCGACCCTAACTTGCCCTAACTCAGCGCTAACTTGACCCTAACTCAACCCCAACTCACCCCAACTCACCTCGACTCACCCCAACTTGACCTTAACTCACCCCAACTCACCCTAACTCAACCTGACTCACCCCAACTTAACTCCAACTTGACCCTAACTTGACCCCAACTTGCCTGTGTAACCTAACTTAACTGTGTGAAACTCGAGAGCTCATTTTTCAAAAGTCCTTGTCTCATCCTCTAAATTGCTTCAAAGCAGGTAGTCATAATCTTATTTTTATAGGTTGAATGATGGTTTGGAAGTTAATTTTAGTGTTTTAACAAATTATACTTAAATTTAGAGTTTTAAAAATAACTTGGTGAAACTCATGCATACTTCAAATTTGGTGCCTAAAATGAATCTTTAACATGTTAAGTCTTGAATACTTCAAAATTTGAGTTTAAAATGAACGTATGTGATTATTATTTCATTAAGTATTTTTGTTTTACAATTTACACGTTTTTACAACTTAATACCAAAGGGTCCAACGAACATCATCATACTTTTCATTTAGTGTTTCAAATTGAATTCATTTGTCAAATTTTATATTCAAAAGTTAAATAGAATATGATTGGAAAAAATAAATATGTTGCATGTATGCTCTCCCATTTGTCCCCTTTAAATAACTTTTGGGATCAAAAGTGCCATTTTTATTACAAAGTGCTTTACTTAAAAGTATGAAAGAGAAGTTGGTAAGGCTCTCCTCAAAGACATGCATGTCTTGAGTGACCTAAATACAACCTCTAAAGCTCTTTCACTTAGTCATTTATTTTAATGCATCTTGGCTTGTGAGGGGGACTTCATTACCTCCCACCATTTCTATAGGGAAGATTTGACTCAAATTTTTATTTCCTAGCATTGACTTCATCATCCCCACTAGGATCAAAAGTTTGAATGGTCAAACCACCTTTTAGTGTTGTGATTAAGCACCAAGACGTATCTACATATTAGACATCACACTAAACTGAGTAAGTGACATATGTAGTGGTTGAAAAAAGGGCAAGACCCTTTTGCAAAAATCAAAGTGTCGTGGATACTTAACTAAAGTTCTCTTCTTTTGCATTGTTTGGCATGAAAGTTATTGTGTAATTGATCTATCTAGAATGTTTAAAAATTAATTAATTTAGTTTACCCCACTTTGTCATACCTTGTCAATTTAAGATTTAAAATGATTAGTTAGTGGCTTTATTTTGGTATTAGATTACTTGGTCTTGTTTGAGAGTCAAAACTTGGTGTTAACAAAATGGCATAACTAAACACATTGTCCCCAAAAAAATTTAAACTAAGGAGGCGTTATGCTACCTAAGTGAAAACATCTTTTTCCTTGTTCAAATTCATCATCATATACTTTGTGTCATATCTTCTAATTTGGTGTAGTTATGCTACCCATTTGAGTCTAGATATTTTGATATATTTTGTTTAAGTCCCTCATTGATAGTTTAAAATTTGAATTTGGAATCTTCCAAGTTTAAAAGGTTGATGTGTTAAATTAGGTTCACCACTTTGCACTTGACTTAGTTTAACTTGAGTTCAATTTCCAATTCAAATTGAGGGAGCTTTTTAGACTCAAAATCATTATCATCATTTGTTAAAACTCAAGTTATCTTGCATGTTTACTAACACTTTGAGTCCTAGACTTTGATTACCCATCCTATTTTACCATTTGTCCCTTTGATAGCACACTCATGCCTTAGATAATTTATCCGACTCTATGTGTAGGAATCATTTAAGTTGAGGAGGGTAGTGTTACTCTGCCAAAATTGGGTTGGAACCATTTTTCCTTAGAGTTTTGTTTTTTAAACAAGCATTTGCCACATATTTTGAGTATTTTAGCATTGTTACACTGCTCAAATTATTTTTAGACTTATTTCATAGACCTCTTTGCATAGAGTTTAAGTCTTTTCAAATTCCAATCAATTTTAGTGTCCTTTATAAATCTTTGTCTAGCACAGTTACATCATTCACCTTTATCTAGCTTATTTTAAAAAAGAACCTAGCTTTGTGCCATTATTTGGGAGAAAATAAACTATGTCTAAGTGCCTTTTATTTCATACCTCATACTTATCGATCAAGTTTTATGATGAAGATTCAAATGCCTAGTTTTTATTAGAAGTGTTAAAAATCTATTAGATTAAATATCTCATCTTTAAAGTCTAGATTTTGATATTAATTGGCCAAAATTCCTAGCACATACACTTTGTTTGAGCCTAGCTTTTGACACTATGTTTGGCCAAAAGACCTAGTAACTTTGGTTTTTTCTAGATTAGACTGATTTGATACACTTTGACCTAGAATGTGGCATTTTGATTTACAATCCTTTTACTTAACCTTTTTTTGTGAGATGTGTAGTGTTTGACACTTGATGTTAGCTTATTTGGTCAGAAATCATTGCATCGACATTTTTGGATATACCTATCCATCCTTTTGATGTAGTTTGAATATCTTTTTTAGACATCTCATTTTTTGAGTTTGTAGAACTCTATTTTGTTTTGTTTTGTTACAAACCATTCACTATGGATCCCAAAATGTCTTCCTACACTCGTAGTGGCCTCATGTATAATCCAAGATTTAGTAATGTGGTTACATAAGAAGAAATGGTTTAAGACCATTGTGTAGATAATTTTACTTATGAGATGAATGCCTATCCCACTTATAATTCTCAAACAGGAGCACAAACCCAAGACCCATTAGCCCATTACTTGGTAAACACACCTTACTCAGAGAAGGATCAAGCACAAATAGATCAATACCTAGCTATGATACTTACTATTGAAGAACCTTTTCCTCAATAGTTGTACTATGTTACTACACCATCCACATATGATCCTTATTTATTTGAGCGTCACTTATTAGAGGTTAAAGATGAGATTTTGGTTAGAGCCATAGAGGCAGGAGCCAAATTTCTAGCAAACTTCCCCCATGAGAATTTATTAAATCTAGTAAGAATGCCTCATAACATACTATAAAATTAATAGACTTCTTCTAGTAATCCTTTAGCTCTAGTCCAAATAATATATCAAGACCCTAGTATGCTTATCAAAGGCAAGGACCCCATGAAGGATCACTTTGTATAGATGTAGACAACATACCAAATCTACTTGAGCCTAGCACATAATTTTACCCATATGACCATATCAAATAGGCCTCTCATATATTTAGTTCCCTCAACTAGAGTGTTAATATAGTTAAATGGTCAAGATAAGCGGGGTGCAGACCCATTCAAGCATAACACTTCGATCGACAACTTACTTCATATGCCGACCATTAAAGAAGTATCTTCTATTTCTACATAAAATAGTGGCCAAAATGCAGTGCATAATGCACAAGCAACATCCAATCCAAATAAAAATGGTGTAAGTACATAGACAACTAATACACAAGAAAGCGTACCTTTAGTTAACACTATGAGTGGGTCTCAAAATCAAGGAGTAGGAGTTTCTACATCCCAACCTCAACCAACTACTACCATTAATATTCAACCAACAACTTCTTCAAGTGCTCAACCAACAAGATTAGGTATCCAACTAGTAACTAATGTCTTGCCTCAACAACAAAATGTGATGAATCCTACTCCTCCCCAATAGGTAATGAGTAGTATTCTACAACATCAAGCACAATCCAATATAGTGATGCAACAAAGGTTGAATACGTTTCCACCTCAATAGGGGGAAACTAATGTTCTACCTTGCCGAGTAGTAGTGAACATATCTCTTTCCTCATAGACCAATGTGCCACTTCAAATCCAAATGATGTCTAATCAACAATATATGACTATTGATCAACAAATTTTGAATCTCCAACATGCACCCACTTCCCAACTGAGATTCATGAAACAAAGAGGTTCTAATTTTTCTCAAGTACTAATCAGGTAACCTTTACCTTTTATGCAGAATGTTCTACTAGTTTAAAGATAGGGTCTTAGTTCACAAGTACCCACTCAACAACAAAGTTTGAATAGTTGAAAACATTTCCCTATTCAACCTCAATAGGCATAGTATAGTTATATCCCTCCATCCCAACTTCAAAATCCCCAAAAACCAAGCCTACATATCCAACCCTAACCAGAATATTACACAACTACAAATGTAATTCCAACAATCAAACCATAATCCATGTATGCATATTCTTGGTCCATTTCCCAGCCAAACCATCATACCTCAATCAAAGTGCTCCACTTGTGACCATTCAACCATCTACCCAGGCTAATATTCCCCCTCAAGCCAATATTCCCTCTAGTTTATTATCTCAAGAATTGCAACAGATGAAGGATATGATTACTGCCATTCAAGTTGGAAAAAATTAAAAAGTTTGATTTAGATTATTTGTGTTCTTATCCATTCAACATGGAGTACTTGCAGATACCACTTCCTCTAGGATACAAATCATTGAAATTTGATAAATACAAAGAGAAAGGTGACCCCAAAGCTCATTTGACCAAGTTCTTTGTTGCATGCCAGCCAGTGGCATATAGTGACATATACCTTTATTTTTGTTCCCAAGGAGTTTAGCAGGACAAGCCTTGGAGTGGTTTTTGAAGTTACCCATGAATTCTATATTAGATTTTGATGATATTTTAGACAAGTTTGTGCAACACTTTTCATACAATCTCAAGCATGAGATTTATTTGGTAGACTTAACGTAAGCCAAACATAAGGTTGATGAGAGCTTTAAAAGTTATCTATAGTGATGGAGAGATATTGAAAGTCTATTCACCCATAGTTTACCAGATAAATAATTAGCTACTATATTTACCAAAAAATTACATATTGAAATAGCCTATCATATGGAATTATAGTGTGTGCATACCTTTAAGGAGATCATTGAAAAAGGTTTATTGATTGAGCGAGCCCTTATTAATAAGGTAATCATCAAAACTAATTTAACTAATCATAATCAAGGTACCAATCAAGGAAATGGTCAAAACCAACATCCAATTCAAGTATGAACATCATAACTAGCATAGGCTAATAACCAAGATAGACCAAAGCAATTAAACTGCAATAAAAATGTTGTGGGAAATAGAGTAATTAAGTTGCATCATGTCTAAATAGTGAAAAACCCATATGTTTAACCAACACTACCTTTTCATAGCACTCTTACAACACAACATCTTCAAAAACAATATCATGCACCACAAATGCAATAGCTTAAACCCCCACAATAGATACAACCACCTTTACCATTGCAAGTCCCTCCTCCAAAGAGAACAATACCTACTCACCATGTTTTTAGTGACCTTGGAGAGCCTATTGAATCTCTATTTCATAAACTCACCACTGCTAATTTGATTAGTTAGCCTATACCAAAACATTATCCTTAGGGCATTCCTTATCCTGATTGGTACCATGAAAATGAATTCTATGAATATCATCGGGTCAATGGGAACAATTTGTCAAGATGTGTGTAAATTAAATATTTGATTCAGAATATGTTGGAGAGTGTGGTGATAACATTAGATAATAGTGATTACACTTCTAATTAAACCCTTGGAATCTATCAAAACCCCTTACAACAATAAAAATAGTAATAATATCACCGACCAATGCAACAATAAAATCAATAGTATCAAAATCAAAATCAAAGGCCGAACCAGCAGAACTAATAACAGAACCAACAATGCCAAAATGATAGATAAAACCAAGGTTAGAATGGTAATAACCAAAAAACCTACCATGTAATTTCACATGACTATAATAGGGTTTTAGGCATATTATAGGAGGTAGCATTAAGACCATCTCCATTAATCCTAGACGAAATTCAAATCAAATGAGACCATTGATAACTATTCCAAACCAATCCAATCACTTTGGTAATCCTTCCTTGAGATGGGACCACACATAGGCAAACCAAAAAATAGGGATTCCCATTTGTGGACCTTATATCAATAACTTATCCTTGCCTCATGACCATGCATAAATGTACCAGCAACCAAGACTTATCCTATCTGGTCCCACACCATCACCATTATTTGTTAGCAAACATGCTCTTGTATTTAATCCTTATTGGGTATTCACAACTTTAAGGTTAAATATTACAATCCCAGGGCCATATCCATCTACCACTTTGCCCATTATCCAACCAACCTTTCAACCTTAGAATAATCCATTTAACACTGACCAAGAGAATAAATTTAACATTGTGGAACAATTACAAAAGATGCTTGCACAAATCTCCATTTTAGAATTTTTGTGTATGTCAACAATCCACAAAAACATTTTAAATTACTTCTTGAGCCAATCCACAATTTTAAGTGACATATCCCCTGATAAATTCCAAGCTTTGGTTAGACACCTAGATCTAGCCTAAAAAGTCACTTTCAACCAAAGTGATATGTCATCCCTTGGCCCACTGCATAATAACTCGTTATACATTGAAGTTTATATAAAGCATCATAAAGTGAAATGTGTCCTTATAGATAATGGATCATGTCTAAACATAATGTCTCTTATGCTCATCAAGCTTCTTTGGTACACAATGGTAGATCTTCAAATAGAGACAATAACCATCAAAGCTTATGATAATGAGAAAAGAGAATCATAGGGAACCATTTGTTTACTAGATATCCGTATGCCTATAACCCATGATACACTTTGCCATGTGCTTGATTTCAATTTGTCATACAATATGATTTTAGGAAGACCTTGCTTACATGAAATTCATGCGGTCCCATCAATGTTGCACCAATGTATCAAGTTCTCCCATTCAGGGATGGAATTTTTTATACCAGGATATTTGCATCCATACGAGCACTAAAAGCACCTTGAGGCTAAGTTCAAGAGTTATAACTATTGGTATGGCATGAATCTAATGGCCAAGCAAGATAAGGGAAAATCAATACTCCTTGATCTTTTGGAGGATAATTGTATTGATCCTAATACCCTTGATTCCCTTTCCCACATGCTGCCTCCTGAAGTATCTAATCATTTTACTATCTCACCTAATGGCCTAGGGGAGTATGTAAACCATGATACCTTTTATACTGTAAACCTTCCATAGAATCTAAAGTCCTTTGGAAGACCTAAAGCTAAGCCACTTCATCATGGCAACAAAAGAGTAAAAGTAAATCACTTATCATGTTTGTACCAACATCTAGCCTAGAAAAAGACCCTCTTGAAGGGGATGAATCATGGTTGTACAATGGCAGCCAAGTTGATTGTTATAATAATGCAAAGTATCTTATTCCCAATATGATCATGAAGAATCAAGACTATGAAGGAGGAGGCCTCAGACCTAATCAACAAGGAACACTTGAGCCAATTTCCATGACCAAATATAAAGGACCCTATGGACTTGGATTTAAACCACTTGGGGGTGACTTTATATACTTTACTCGTGTTCCATTGCCATTGACTAGTGATGAAGATGTTTATAGTGAAGCATAGTCTGATCATATTCCTTTTGATGACCAAGCTAAGACCCATTTATTTGACACCCATTCCATTTGTACCCTTACCCTAGTCATTCATCACAACCCACTACCATTGTATTATCCTTAATGGATAGACTGGGACCAACAAGAATCCAACATTTCAATTGATTCATTTCAAAATGATGAGGCTTTCTATGATTTTCTTGGCCTTAGAGACAATGTTTCATTGGGGGACCATAAATCAAGGTTCTCAATCAAGTTGGATCATGAAACATATTTTGGAGAGCACATGAAGACTCTTAGCCAAAAGAAAATAATTAAAACATTGAGGTCCCAAAGTGAAAACCTCTTTGAGGCACTTTTTGACCAGGGTAAAAGTAAAAAAAAAGGGTAGTCTAGTGGTGAAAACCTATTTCAGGTGCCATTAGATGGGGTTGTTTAACCTTCTTCCACAATAGCTCAAGAGACCACCAATGAAAAACTTATCTATGAGTCTAAGTTTAATTTTGAAGAATAACAAGATTTTGATCGAATCATTTAGGAGTTTCCAACAATTTTTTTACATGGCCAAACCTTCCATTGGGGGACTTTGATTCATCATGCCTAGGGGAACTTGAAGAGCTAGTCCTATAAGAGGATTTTGATGTTTCTAATCAGTTCAAATCTTTGCCCACAATCCTTGAAGATGGTTTTACCCTTCTAGTGCAAAATATAATAGATATTAACATCAAGTCCCCAAATGATCCAAAGTGGATCAAGCTAGGTGTTTCCATTATTGAGAAGGAGCATGAAGTCTTTACAACCCTTTTGAGGGAGTTTGTAGATATTCTAAAATGTTATATTTAGACCCTACCTTGGTTTTACACCACCTTGTGGTCAATCTTGATTCCAAACTAGTAAAACAAAAGCTGCATAAGATGCATCCTCAAATTACTAAATTAGTAAATAAATTGTTGGAAAAACTCTTAGAAGCAGGATGTATTCGATCTATTAACTTCTCAAAGTGGATATTTAATGTTGTAATCATTAGCAAAAACCTAGAAGGAATCAAAATTTGTACTAATTTTCATGATATAAATAAATCTTGACCTAAGGATGACTTTTCATTGCCAAACATTGACATGATCATCAACGCTACAATAGGTTATGAAATTATTTCATTAATGAATGGATTTTTAGGATACAACCAAATCAAAATAGCACCAGAAGGCCAACATAAAAGAGCATTCACCACTCCATGTAGAACATTATATTATCAAATTATGCCATTTGGTCTTAATAATATAGGGACCATCTACCAAAGATACATGAGCATCATATTTCATGATATGATGCATGATATTGTTGAAGACTATGTCTATGACATTCTTAGTAAATTAAAGATTAGAGCTGATCACCTAGTAGTGCTATGAAAAATATTTGAAAGATTACATGAGTACAAAATTAGACTTAATCTTAAGAAGTGTGTCTTTGGATTCACATCAAGAAAATTACTAGGCTTCATTGTGTCTCATAGAGGCATTGAAGTTAATCCGACCAAAGGCCAAGCTATAACAGAGATGAAACCATTGACTAATTTGAAGTAGCTCTATAGTTTATAGTGCAAGAACTAGTCTATCTAACACTTCATATCAAAATTGGTCAATAAATGTCATTCTTTTATGTATCTTCTAAAAAAGGGAGTCACATTTCACTAGGATGATCACTGCCAAAAAACTTTTCAACAACTCAAAGACTATCTACTGAATCTACCTATTTTGTTGCCTCCTATACTAGGAAAGCCATTCTTATTGTATCTGTTACCTACTAAAAATGCCCTGGGGGCACTTTTGGTTCAGCTTGATGACAATGAAAAAGAGCATGTTATGTAATATTTAATTCATACACTGGTCACGTATCAACATAGTTATACACCCATAGAAAAAACATGTTTAGTTATGGTCTTCATAGCTCAAAAACTATGTCATGACATGTTAAAGAATAAGACCATGGTTATTTAAAAAGTAGATACGCTCAAGTATCTACTATCTAAAATAGTTCTAAAAGGTTACATGGCCAAGTGGATCATGCTTATAAGTGAGTTTGACATCGAATATGTCAATCAAAAATCCATTAAGGGGCAAGTTCTTGCAGATCAACTTGTTGAAGCACCCCTTACTGATACAAAGCCATTCACATTCTCATTTCCTGATCATTCCATAATGACCATAACTAACACACCTCTTGAGGAGCAACACTAAAAGCTATATTTTTATGGATCATTCACATCACATGGATTGAGGGTAGGCCTTTTATTGATTACACCATAGGGGGATATAATCCTTAAGTCATTCAAGATATGTTTTTATTGTACCAACAACTTGGCCAAATATGAAGCACTTATTACAAGGCTTCACCAAGTGGTATAGTGGAACATATCTCATCTCAAGGTTTATGGTGATTCTCAGCTCATCATTAATTAGGTTACAGACCATTTTTAGACCAAAGATGACAAGCTAGTTCCATATAAGGCCATGATCAACACTCTTAAATGATAGATTGTTGACATTCATTTTGAGCATATACCAAGTGAAAGTAACAAAACCACAAATGCTATGGTCACTATTGGATCTCTGATTCAATAAATAGATACAACTAAAGAATATCAATTCCTTGTCAAGAACTCGCTAGCACAAGCTCATGAACCTTTGATCATCACAATGATTTGTGATATTGTTGGTCTTAATTATATCTAATACTCAGACCTTTATAACTACCCCCATAACCAAGTTTTACCACCTAAACTATCTCAAAAATAATCTAAAGCTTTCATCTACCAAACCACTCATTATACCTTACTTGGATCAACCCTTTTCCACCATAGTTTTGATGAAACTCTACTTCATTTTTTAACTTTGGTAGAATCTACACTAACATTATGGGAAGTTCATGAAGGTTTATGTGGATCCCACATTAGCAAGGATGTCATATCTACAAATCTCTTACATACTAGTTATTATTGGCCCATGAATGATGTAGATGCAGATGTATATGTAAATAAGTGTGACAAGTGTTAATGGCATGCCATTCTAATTCATGCCCCAGCCAAGACTTTTAAACTAATGTTGACACCATGGCCATTTTCTTGATGGGACATTAACCTCATTAGGAAGATCAATCCCACCTCATTTGATGGCCATAAACATATCCTTACGACCACTGAATATTTCATAAAGTGGGTTGAAGCTATACCCCTCACTTACGTGATTGGAAAGAAAATTTCCAAGTTCATCTTCAACCATCTCATTTTCCACCATGATATTCCCTCCAAAATTATATCTGATATGGAGGATCATTCAATAACAAGGATGCTAACAAGATATGTGTCAAATACAACATCACACAACACTTTTATATGACATATTACCCTAAAGGTAATGGCTAGGTCGAAGCAGTGAATAAAACCATTATCAACATTCTAAAAAAGATTTTCAATGATGTCAGTCATGATTGATGCCTTCAGATATTCCATGCCCTTTGGGCATACCATACCCATCATCGTACACCCATAAGAGCCACTCCATATCCACTTATTTATGGTACGTAAGCCATCCTTCCTATTGAGGTTGAGTTACCATCTATACACATCTCTTTTAAGAATGTCCTAGATGAAAATGACTATCATGTAGCTCACTTACAAGAACTTGAGTTAATTGATTAGAAATGCATGGATGCAGTGAATAATCTCCAAGCTTATCAAAATTAACTTTGAGGCCACTACAATCAGTGCATGAAACATAGAGAATTTGAACTTGGTGATCTTGTCCTTAAATAGAACCAAAATAATACCATGGCCAAAAAGAAGCATAAAGGTAAGTTCAAACCCAATTGGGTTGGTCCTTTCATCATTATAGAAAACTTTAGAATAAGAGCATACAGGCTTGCCACACTAAATGGCCATGAACATGATGAGTTGATAAACATTATCCACCTTAAGTAGTACTAAACTTGAGTGAATTGGTGTATTGTCTATAAGGACCATTTCAAGTTGTATCATTTTATCAATCTTCTTTGTAATAATGCCATTTTATCATCCTATCATCCTACCAACCTATCACTTTTCATATCACATGTTTGTTTTACCATACCTTACTCATCAACTGATTTCATTTCTCCCTCCCTACCTAGCCATGTGACCTTGGTTCCATTCTACTTGGTTACATCATTGCTTTCATCAAGAGGATTTAGATTCAATTTCAGTAGTTGTTTCACACATTCTAGATAGAGGTAGTATTTTGGAATAGTTAGACAGACTTTTGGTAGTTGCATCCTTCATTTCTTGTTTCATTATCTCTCATTTTCTTGATCCTAATTATAACCACCTATGAGAAAATTAGTATCATCGACCTATGCCATTATATCCTAGTTATAACTACCTATGGGAAAACTAAGGAAAAAACTTGTTTACTTTACCTTGATCATACCAACTAGTCATTCTCTATGTCATATTGTGACATCATACCAACTGTGCCTATTTTGTTTGAATTGAATGCTACACTAGTCAGATTTATCCACTGTAAGGTATAACTATAGTGACTTGAGGTCCTAATTTGGGACTATGTAGGTAGTGTTCGATACTTGTTGAGATCAGCTCAGTCACCCTTTACACCACCCCTCACCATTTTACAAGTAACCTAAGCCACGCTCTCACCATTTTACGAGTAACCTAATCCACACTCTTGCCATTTTATGAGTAACCTAAGCACTCTCTCACCATTTTGTGAACAACATAAGCCATGCTCTCACCATTTTTTGAGTAACCTAAGTAATTTTCTCACCATTTTGTGAGCTTGAACCATCTGGTGTCTCATCATTCTTGATCAAGTTGATATACTCCAAAAATTCCAAAAACATTTGTAAAATGATTATAAAAACCAAAACACATTGACCACTTCTTTGCCTTAAGGATTCTGGCAACCCTTACTAAGTGACAAGTAAATCACTTGTCACTTTGTTTCCCCATTCTTTTTTTCCCTTTTTCTCACACATTTGCCATTTTACAAGACCATTCATAATATTCTATCTCATCCATCATGTTTATTTTCATCAGCTATCATTTTCTTCCTATTTCTTGGGAGAACTACATTTACCTGAAATTTTTGTTGGATATTACATCCATGGAACTATGTAAGTAGTGTCCACTTGCCTAATGCATATGGAGATAGCTCAGCCATCCCCTTCGGTTTCTTGTATTCCCTCATCATGTTTGTTTGATAAGTTCTCACCTATTTTCTAGGGGCAATGTTTATCTCATTTAAGTCATGTTGTTTGTACTAACATTAGGACTAAATGTTATTTGGTTCTTTCTTTGTTTCTATATTTATTTGTTTGTTTGTTGTTTGTGTGCCTGTTTTATTTCTTTCAACATTATTGCCTTGATTCAGTCTATGTGCATTCATTGGGTGATTAATTATGAATTTAAACCTGAATCCATCTATATTCATATGTTTATATTATCATCATGGTTTTTATAATTGATGCATTATTTTCTATTGAGTATTGGATCTCAAGAGTCAATCCCTATGCATATTTTGGCCTATTACTCATGGTGTTCTATCATTATGCCTACCATCAAAGTTCTATAAAAAAAATTAGTTTCAATAAGTCTACTCATCAAGGGTAGAATCAACATCTCCTCAACACTAAAATTCCAATCATATCCCAAACATAGTACTTAACCATGAAAGAATTTCAACTTTTGTTAGTTCAAATGAGCATCTCCCTACTAACAGGTTTTTCTAATTCATCATTTCCCTCTATGTTAATTCACCACCATCATCATCCAATCAATCATATTTGCCATAATCAAGGTCTAATGATTATAATCACCTATGGGAAAATCATTCTACACTATTCCACCCACATTACTCAATGATTATAACCACCTTTGGGAAAA
The DNA here is from genome assembly GCA_037957365.1 of Torreya grandis. NCBI lineage: Eukaryota > Viridiplantae > Streptophyta > Pinopsida > Cupressales > Taxaceae > Torreya > Torreya grandis. Next base: position 3,390,819 of record JARHVA010000057.1, on the reverse strand, counting down.
TCATTTTGTTCTCATCAAAGTTAATTTATTTTTTCCCAAATAGGGGTACGTTATTATCTTGTTTATTTATCCTATCTAGGGTAGCTCCATCTTCTCAATTATTATAATTGCCTTTGGGCAAATCATTATGTTATCATATAATGTTTCCACTATTAGGGTACAATGCTTATAATCATATTTGGGAAAACCATTGTACACCATCCCACTTGCATTTTCAATGATTTTGACTAATTTTTCAAACTCATTATGCTTTCACCCCATCATCTTAATTTCTTTGGTCCCCTCATTTTGCTTCTTTCTTTTTGAGGGATCATTTGCTGACCTACTCATGCCAACCATTCCCTTGAGGGGGCATCATATGGGTAGTTCATCATCATTGTAGTTGTAGAGGCATACACAACCTTTTCATTCTTTGAGAAGATGTTACTATGCCTATAGCTTGCAATGCCTTCCCAAATAGGGGCAAACTATAGACACCTAAAACTAGCCACAAATGACCTTCAACTAGACTTTTGACCAATTTCTACCAAAGTGTACAATTTGGCTTAAAAACACTAAAATGCATTAAAAGAGATTAAATTTTTATATTCAAGTTCTGATCTTTTCAAGGGTATCATTAAATGGGATAATGCAATTTATGAATCAACTAAATTTAAATAGATCATTTCAAGTCAAAATGAATTTTTCACACCTGGGTGCTCTAGATTGCTCTTTTCTATCAAATTTCTCATATGAGACACGTGCCTTTATTATTTTGTGTTGGAAACATCCTAAATGGGAATATAGTTTCAATGTATCTAACATTGACTTCTAATTCTAATCCAGTCAAACTTTGAGCCAATAATATGACATTTTGACTAATTTGATTAATTTGTGCACAAATTGCCAAGGTTTTGCATCAAAGTTGACTAATCATGTTTAAGGCTAATTAAATAAAATCAAGAGATTAAGTTAATTTTCCATGGATCTTTTTGAATATTTATTTTTAAAAATTGATATTAAATAATTGCATCATCAAGTGACATCATTTCTTGGAAAGAAATCCCTAGGCCATAAATGCATAAAATATCTCATTAAACCACCCCCATGCCTCATTAAGACCCTCCATACATCTTTATTGCCTCTCTATTCCAAATATTTATGAAGACATTTATTGATTTTTTCCTAAAAAATTGAATGAATTCTTAGCCACACGTCTTTATCATGAGATGGATGGTTCAAGTTCATTCTGACCATTTTGTAAAATCTATAAATAGGAGGCCTTACCTATTGAATTTTAAGATTGGATAATTTAAATTTATAATGCACAAATAATTCCAAAATCCATTTTAATTAGTGTTATAATTCCATATTATTGAGCCAAGCCAAAACCAAAGCCATCACAAAGGTGCCAAGGAGAAGAGGAGATAACCAAGCCTCCTTTGATGAAGACTCATTGAGCACAAGTCGAGAAGACCACTTCAACAAGCTATTTGAAGCATCCAAGGGAGGTGAAGGAGGTTTTATTTCATGTTTTAATTGTTGTTTTCATATGTATGTTTGTTATTATTCTCCTCCGTAGTGTCTAGGCCTAGAGATGTATGTTTGTTAGTGTGTTTCTTTTAATTTGATTTTATTTTAGAACTAACACAATACTAACCACCTCTCTTGAATCAAATTCCTAGTCTAAATAATCAAAACCACCCTTCTTTGGGCCAATTACCAAGATCAAGTTTTCCCTCTTTAGAGTCACGTCAAATACCAAGATCAAGACCATCCTATTTGGGTCAATTCAAACTTCATAGACCAAACCTTTCAAACCGACCATGGACCCAAGTGGAAAATTTACCCAATGAAGCCTTGAGAGACATATTTTATCAATTGGTCACAACAAATGTAATTATGTGTCCATATACTCAACCTTTTAGTGAAACTGATCTCAAACCTCCTTGGTACCAAATGAATGAATATTGTGAGTATCATGAGATTCAAAGCCATTCGCTTAATCTATGTGTGGGGTTCACATAACATGTAAAAAATTTAATTAACCATGGGGATATCATAATTAATCTACAACCACAATAATCTATGCCGTATAATGCCCACCCATCTAAGCTGGTTAGTGCATCGCCAACTCATTTTCAAATCAAATTTGACAAATGGCTTGTTGAGAATAGAGATGCATCCCTTCTAAAATCATTGAGTGATGAAGCTAGACTCCCATCTGAATTTATTGAAGGATGATTGAATAATATTCTTCAATAACAAGAAATACCTCCAATAACTGATCCAATCTTTGAGCTACAACATAGTTCATCATTTCTTATCCATACACTATCATTAGAAGATATCATGATAAAGTATCCAAGTGTGACCAAATCTAATATTTTAAAACCAAGTATAATCCAAGGCCAAGAAAACCAACCAATCCTCAATATTTTTGTTAAAACACCTATTTATTATGATTTAACCTATGATAAATCACACTATGACCCTTTCCCTTTCTTTGAGGATCCTCACTTTGACAAGATAGTCTTTATGGAGTTGCCTATTGAACATTGCCCTATATTTGAGGAGTCTCACTTTGACAAGCTAGTCTCTATGAATTTTACTATTAACCATTTCCATTTTATTGAGAAGCCTCACTTTGATAAACCAATCTTTGTGGAGACATCTTTTGACCATTGCCCTATTTTTTACAAATCTCACTTTGAAAAGCTAGTCTTTATTGACCCCTTCTTCGGTGAGCCTATTTCTAAAGAGGTCATTATTAAACCACAAGCCATTATTCATCCAATACCAAACATTCAACATAAAATATTTACTACCATACCAAAATAAGAATTAACATTAAAGTCAGGTTTTAGTTTTCAACCAATATTAGATTTAGCATTAGAAGTAGAATAAACATCAGTCTCAACAATGAATTTAGAGTCCCTTGATTCAGACTCAAATTCAGAATCAGAATACATTAGTGTGTGTTAAAACATTGGTTAAACACTCCTTGTAGATCATTTCAAATATATTTGTGATCCTTCTACATTTTTTGAGGATTTTTACTTTAACATCAACACAAGTTCTCCTAGTATCTTCCACGAATATTGTGTTTATTCTTACCATTCCATTACCATTCCACTTTCTATTAACACCAACCAACCTAACCATTATATTGACATTCCATCTCCCCCAAATGTTGATCAGGATAGATAGAATCACACATTGTTGAACTACATCCATGGTGACATATTAGCTATAGAATATTAGGGGGACCAAGACTACATTCATGTAGAAGAAGAAAAATCTCCTAGTGAATCTTTTTTAGAGGCACTAGGGTGAAATTGAAGTTCAAATTCAACATCTTCAAGTGAAACCTTGTTTAAGGAACTAAAAGAGAATCAAAGTCAAAAGTCAACAGCCCTTAGTGAAACCTTCTTGGAGGCACTATGGGACAACTAAGACAACTTTATTAGTGACAACCTCTTTGAGATGCCAATATCTAATCACAATAGTTATTCATTTCTTTATGAAGACATTATTGAATATAAAATCATTAAAACTTATAATCTACAACATAATCATATGGTAACATCTCTCACGCCCAAACAAAAACAAAATTTGGTGATCTTATTGAAATCATGTTCACAAGTCTTTGGCCCCATCACAACCAAAATTATGTCAAATCCAAAATCAATAACATTATGTGTAATGAAAAATATCAATATTCATTTATCACACAACCATTATACATTTCATTATGATCCATTTCTCTATTCTTGACCTATATTACATTTCCAAATCAGATCTTTTATCTAATGCTTATCCTTGTTTACCATCCCTAGCTGCACTTTCCTTTATAGAGGCTATGAAGACATCTTGTCTAGAAGCTTGGGGGAAATAAAATCAACAACCAATGAAGATCAAAATAATATACATGGAGTCCAAATCAATATTAGGTTCTTAACAGAGCAACTATTTATAAGGGGTGTGGATTAGGCATCAAATAGACCAACATTATGTATTTCATAATCCTCTATTGAGTTAAGATGCTAAAAATTCAAAAATACAATAATTCATTGTTTGTAAGTAGATTTTCACTTAGAGGAAATTGTATTACCATATAGACCATTTCCCATTCTCATAGTATCCCATGCTAATAAGGATGAACATCTCTACATTAGTAATAAAAATGGTGCCATACCATTTACCCTTCTTCCCATACCCTTCCTTATTATTTGAAGTTATTTCCCTCATCTATCACCCTTTTGACCTTGGTTTTGATCCATTGGTCCTTCAGGCACCTTTAATTATTGGATTTAGATGAAGTATCAGCATTTAATTTGGTCTTATGATTCATGGAGCACATTATTTCAAAAAGAGATAGTATCTTTGGGTAGTATGATAGTGGCTTCACAATTGCATCCTTCATTATTGTCATATTTTATCTCATTTTCTATACTAATGATTATAATTACCTTTGGGTAAATTAGTATCACAGACCCTTTCCATTGTTTCCAATGCCTAAGATCAAACCATTTTACCCGCATCATCACATCACTATGCCATACATTTCTATCTGCCTAATCATGAACTTGTTGTTACTTAGTCATATTATCTAATATAAGGTAGAATTACATTAACTTGAGGTCATTTAAAACTATGTAGGCATTGCTCAATTAACAATAAGGTTAGCCCAGTTACCCCTTTAAGCCATGATCTCATCATTTTATGATCAATTTAACCAACACTCTTACTATTTTACAAGTAACCTAAGCCATTCTCTTGCCATTTTATCAATAACCTAATCTTATTTCATGTCTCTTAATTCTCCATTGAGTTGAGATGCCTAAAAAAACCCAAAACATGGATATACGTTAGAATACCCCTAAGAAATCCTTCAAAATTAACCCATTTAGATTGTACATGTGCCATTTAGGACATGTATCTCCTAGTCGATAGGTATAGCTGAAGCGTTCTCATGAATTTAATTATGACCATTTCCACTTTCCTATTCCATTTTTTTATAGTATTTTATCCCAGTTGGAAATTTTATCCATGGGACTATGTATGCAATGTCCAATTGCTCAGTGTATTTGGAGTTAGCTCAGCTAGTTTCAATGCTTGATTTCATTCACCATTCTCTTGTATCATTCTTTCCTCTAGGTTTATCTCCAAAAATACTCTCATTATTTTTCAAGTTATTTATGCTCTTGCCATTTTTCAAGCTTATTCTTGTCCTCAGTCTTAGACATAGTCAACATTATGAACTAAGTTCATTTTTGAGTACTCGTGTCTTGTATTTTAGTGTGGATTTAGCCCAAACTATGCTCTCACAATTTCATAATTTTTTTGTGTTTGATTATTTCTTGATTGTGAGTGCCACCTTATTTTTACTTTATGTTCTCACCATTTTATGAGCCCATTCCAATTTTTTCTCTAATAAACTTATTTTTCTTAGCACCATTTTTTTTATCTTATATCCTAGGAGAACTACATTTGGAATGAATTTCATTTTAAACCTCATGTTCATGGGACTATGTAGGCAACATCCACTTACCTAGTGCATCTAGAATTAGCTAGGCCACCCATTCCTTATTCTTTTATTCCCCCTGACTATTCTAATAGGGTTGTTCCCTATATCCTAAGCACAACCTTTTGTGCCAAACGTAACACTTATATTACACATGCGATAATAGTTAGATTAGCTATTTGATTTGCATTTCTCTAGATTAGTTGTTTATTCATTTTCATTTATTTGCTTTAGATTAGGTTTTTGTTTTGCATTCATGTCGATTAATTGTTAATTATTTGATTTATATTAGTTGTTTGTTTAATTTTTTAGGTTGGTTATTCATTCTTTTATTTGATTTGGATTAATTGTCTAAGTTATATTCCTTATTTATCCATTGTGCCTTAGCTTAGGTTGTCTATTGTTCTTTATTAAATTTAGGTGTTCATTACATTACTTTAGCTTGCTTGTTTATGTTATTTTCCTTGATTTTTTTGTTGGATTTTTTTATTGTAATTAGTTATTGACTAAATTTTTATCTTGGATTTATTTTTTGTGTATGTTTGTCCTTTTGTTTGTTAGTTTTGTTAATATTAATTGGTTGATTACTAACATTGTTCCTTTCATTAGTGCTTTAGTTGTTTTTCTTAGGTTGTTTGTTTATTTTTCTTCATTTGTTTGTTTGTTTATTTTAATTAGTTATTGAATAACTTATTTTTCTTTGATTATGACTTTTTTTCTCAATTACCATAGGTCTATTACATTTTATTTGAGCTTGAGTCTAGATTACCCATATCTTATACTTAAGTTGTAAATGTTTGTATTTATTCCTACACTTAGTTTACTTGTCTTATATTTACACTTGGAATTTGGTTGTTCATATCTTATTTCTAAGTTGTTTCTATTTGTATTTAACTTAAGTTATTCCATGTTTTTGATACATATTGTTATTATAATTATCTATAACTATGATGCATAATATAATAAGCTATAACAAAAATTAGGCCAATGGATCTATCAAACAATGCAGTGGGTAGTACTTCTCCTTATTCACAACTGACATATCCCAAACATAGAGTAATGAAATAATGAATAGTAATCACTATTAGTTAGGACATGAATCTTTGTACTAGTAGGTAGCCCAGATTCATGCCTATCCTTTATGCTAGCTTATTGCTAATTATTGAGTATAGATTCATTACATAAGCTCCTTTTTTCAATTTTACCATAATGAGGGAAATAATTTAGAACTTCACTAATCATATATGCCTTACTGGGGTAAAGTAGAATTATATCATGCTTGTATCCAGCCTAATGGGGTATTTCCATTATGCTAATGATTATAACCACCTTTGGGTGAATTATTATTTCAACTTTTGTTACATATAGATTGTGTCATTTTCTTCTTTTTAAAAAGAACATTTGATGACTCTATTTTTTTTTCAATCCCTTGTGGGGGCATCCAAGGCTCATCCATCACCCTCTAGGACATTAGCCAAGGCATTAACAAATTTTTCATTCTTTGATAATATGTTACTATGCCTATGTCTTGGAATGCCTTCCTAAACAAGGTAACACTATAGACACCCTATTTTGGTTGCATTCCTAGCCTGACTGGGCTTCAGATTGGTTTTTAGTAAATGACGTGAATTAAGCCTTAAAATCACTAAATGTCCTAATTTCATCCACACATTAGACATTAGTACCCATAATCATGTCAAGGCATCCCTATTGAGGTATTATCCTATACGCAATGATAACCTCCCATGGATTCATCCCTAGATAAATTACAACTTAGCAAATTAACAAATTGGCCTTTGGATCCATTAAGCAAGGCACTTAAACTATTCCTAAAATGTAAAAATAATACGCTGAATGAAGTAACTAAGTAAATGCAATTTCCATGTGCAATTAGTGAATATCAACTTTGTAAAAAATAAATTCCAATAAAAATGAGGTAACAATGATGTAATCATTTTCAAAGTCAAGGAATTAAAAATATATCCATAATAAGCCTTAAATTAAAAAATGGACAATCATGGTTAATAAATGGGATATTTATCCCAAATATTAATTTCTTGTCCCCTCCCTAACCTAACCATGGTTAAATCTAACCTAACTACACTTGATTTAGGGTTACTTGGAAAATATATAAATACAAGTGCCAAGGCCATTGTTTAAAAAGCTCTCAAGCCAAAGTTATAATGTTAAATGGTTGAGAGACAAAAGTTTCTTTGTGTAGAGTTATAATGCTAAATTTATTATAGAAAGCTTCCTTTTTCCAAGCCAAGCAAAAGGTGGATAAGGAGAGGTGCTTCCCATAAGGCAATTGCATTGACCAAAAGACTCCATTGCACACATAAGCTGAACACGACATTACTCACATGTAAATGAGCAATCATCATTTGACAAGGGAGGTAAAGGTAGTTTGTTGTCTTTATTTCTTAGTTGTATTTGTGTTTATCTTTGTTATTACTCACCCAAGTACTTAGACAATTAGTTCTTTCTTTCCTTGAGTTGTTTGATATTTGGGTTTTACAATTCCACTAACAAGAGAAAGCTAATAATATCCTTCATAATCCTACGCCACATGGATAACCTAAATAATATATAAAAATCATAAACTAAAAAAGATAATTGTGACTTTATCAAGATATCTAATATGACTATATGAGCATTATAAAAAATTACTTTCATAAACTACAGTGCCTAGAATTTCACATTGCAATGTCAAGGTAAGTTGAATGTCAACATGTCATGGAGATCCATGATCCAATAATATGAAATTAGATTCAAATCTCAAGTCATAAAAGCATTCAAATCAAACTATATTTAGAATTCATATGCATCTATTAGAGACTAACAATGCTAAGCAAATTCATCGAGCTAAATGTGGATGATGAAGTAGGATGAAAATAACTTGAGAATGTATGAAGCATAGGCTAGGATATAAAATTTACCCAAAAGGTGGATTGAGGGTATTGGTTTTTTAGGACTATAAAATGTTGAGGAGATCTGAAACATGTTAACTGCCTCACAAAGCCTTAATAACATGAAGCTCGGCATACATAGTATCTAAGATACTCTCTAATTAAGTTACTTGGGAATATGTAAACAAGCAATCCTTTTACCAAAATAAAGAGTGATACATGTGAGAGGTGCCTTTGTGTGTGGATGTAGACTAAGGTTCAAAATAATGGTTTCTTCCACTTGTTAGTAGAGCATTTGACTGCATACCAAATGGAGGTTATTTCAACACATGAACAAGACTCCCTTTTTTAACTATTCAAGGATTCAAGTGGTTTTATTGATAAAGCATAAAACATCAAACATTACACGTTACTACATGCTTCATTCACTGAAATTATGAATGGAGGATGTTTGATGGATAGTTGGCCATGTGGATTAGTGAGGAGAGTCCTTAGAAGAATAAAGAATGGTTTCCTCCACTCGTTGGTAAAGCATTTGACCACACACCAAATGGAGGTTATTTCAACACATGGACAAGACTCCTTTTTATTGTTCAAGGCTTCAAGTGTTGGTATTGATGAATCATAAAACATCAAACATTGCATGTCACTACATGCTTCATTCACTGAAAATGTGATTGGAGGACATTTAAGGGATAGCTGGCTGTGTGGATTAGTGAAGAGAGTCCTTAGAAGAGTAGAGGTAGAATTAATATGCTTTGGTTTTCCAAAGGTGATATTGTCAAAAAAAAACCACTTATACTAAATAATAAACATAAGTTATGTTACAATATATATATATATAATATTTCATCTATAAGAGCGAAGTATAAAACAAACACTCTTATTTTTATTCTAACCCTCCATGATAGAGAGATCAAGCTTTGATTTGATACCATTATTATGTTTTAGAAGAACTTTATGCACAAAAAAAGCTAAACACAGTGAGAATACATATAATAATAATAAACAGAGTATATTTTATTCAACATATCAGTGAGAATAATATAAAGGGTATTATATAGCCATAGTAATAGAAAAATAACTTCCTACTAAATAAGAAGGCATGATAACAAATAACTTGATAATAGTCATGGGTATAATAAATAAAATAACAAACTAACCATATATCAGAATTACTACTTACTATAGTAAAACCAACCATGAGAACACTAAAAATCCCCAACACCCTATTCATTGTCTAATGAAGTTTTATTCTCTCCTTTAAGAGAACTTTCAAGCTCATGTATAGGAGATAATAAAAAATCAATAGATTCCCAACTAAGTGTCCCCCACTCATTATTTGAAACATCTAAATCACTCTCATTGTAGACATCAAACATTTCATACTTGTCTAGTCAAATCAATTGTTGATCAATATGCTCTTTATCATTTATAGTCTCATAAAATATAATTTCTCTTGTGACATTAAACTTATTCTCTTTCTCATTGTATAACCTATATGCCTTGGAGATTCAAGATATCCCAAGTTTTGACTCTTATGGTCTAATTTATTTATCTTCTCCTTTGGAGTCAATGCATAGTAAGTGGATCCAAAAATATGAAGAGGTCGCACTGAAGGAAGATTACCACACCACATCTCATATGGATTCTTAGAGTCAATAGTTGTTTATGGTGATTTGTTGTAGAGGTATACTACTATTTGAACTTTTTCAACCCAAAAGTGTAGATTTACCCCTTTGTAGTACAACATGACTCAAACCAAATTCATCATAGTTTTATTCATCTTTTATACAACTCCATTTTGTTACGGAGTGTAAGGAACTATGAGATGATGTTTGATACCATTTTTCTAAAGATAATATTCAAACTTATTTGAAGTGAATTCACCACCATTATCTATCCTAAGTGTCTCAATGTGGGTTTGAGCATCATTGTCAATCATGGTTCAAAATTTATGGAAAGTCTCTAAGGATTCAATTGTAGTGATAAATGAATAACTTCAAGTATATATTACCACCATTGGAGAGGATTGGAAAATAACACAAGTCTAAGTGAACTAATTGTAATTTATTATCATCTTTCCACTATGATTTTAGAAATGCTTCTCTTTTATGTTTAGCCAAGATGTAGGCTTCATACTTTTCATTTGATTTTGTGGTCAATGTAGGCATGCCAACAACACCTTTGTTTTATAATACATGAATGTTATTATAGTGAGTGTGATTTAATCTAGCATGCCAAAACATGTTTGGAGACATTTTGTCTTCCACAAGATAAACATATTTCCTTGAATTTGATGGCTTTCCCCTAAATTTGATTAGTTTCCCTTCCTCATATCCAGTCAAGATAACTACATTGTCACTTTTTCTCTTGATAGTTACATCACCATTATCTAATAGAATGGAATGTCCTTGTTTCTGTATGACCACCAGGGACAACAAATTTCATTTTAATTGAGGAAAGTATATGGCATTTTTGAGTTTAAAATATGGAGGACCAAGTCACTTGAGTCTTATTGTACCTTTTCTTTATGGTTACAGACTTGATCTATCTATGAGGTATACCACACCATAACTTTCCTCACTGAACTCCTCAAATAAACCTTTTTATAAATTTGTATGTAGAGTGGAACCAGTATCAAGAACCTAAGCATCAAACCATGAAGGAATGATTGAGAGACTATTTGCTTCATCATCTATACTAGAAAACACACATTTACTAGTGAATTGGGTAGAGTTTAACTCTTTTATTTTCTTTGATTTTTCCTCTTTATTCTTACAGTATGCTTCAATTTCTCCCATAGAGTTCTACATTTATGAGTCTCATGGCTTCCTTTTCTATCACAACATTCACAATAGAGGTTTTGTTTATCATTTTATTTTTGACCAAATTGATTTTCATTTTTGCCACATTTTCTCTTTTACTTCTTCTTGTACTTCTTATTGCCTTCATTTTTTGATGACATGGCCTTGTCAGATGTTTTGGAAGAATTTGTTTTAACATAGCACATACTTTATCCTATTCTAGATTTGATTTTTCTTCCAAAGGCCTTTTCTCTTTCTACCATCTTTTCAACCAATTGATCAAATATGAGAATCTTCAACTAATTACTTTCTTATAGAGACTCCAAGTACATTTAATAGTTAAGGAGAAGTGATTTTTTAAATTTGGTCATATAGATGTCAATTTTGACACCCATTACATCTACATCATGCTCAATGGCACATATCTCTAAATCCAATCTCATCACAATACCATCTTTCAACTCAAGGTTGATTAAATTCAACTAAAACTGAATGAATTCTAAATTTGAGTGGGAATCATATAGCTCCTTTAGTTTTTGAAAATATTCCCATGGATTATTTCACCCCTAAATATGATGAGACACATCTCTATTGACTAAGGCCCTCATCAAGGCTAATGCTTTCTAGTTTTTATGCTTTTAGGCCTAAATATTATTTGCATTTCCTATTGGCTCAACTGACTATTTCTCCCTATCATAAATATCAAACCATAGATAATTTAAGATGAGTGTGCTCTCCACTTTCCAACACCATTCTGACCAACTAACTTTAATGATCAATGTTGAGCAAATAATTGATTTCATTGAATACACAGTTTTGATTTTTTGGTTTGGAATTTGGATTTTTGAGTTTTTGTTAACCCTAATTATTTATTTATCACTCCAAAATAGTCTATTTTATATACACCACCAGACCTATATACCAAACCTATCGATATACTCACCCTTCCTATATAATCGGTGGTACATGGAAGAAGTTGGCCCTTTATATATACTTATAAGTACATGAAAAAGGCCTTAAGGTATGTGAGAGAAGAGTGGTATGTGGTACCTAAGTGGCATGTGAAAAGGATTCACCCTATCATTAACATCAGCTTAACAAGTAAACCTCATACATCAATTTCTTAATTTTTCTTGATTTTTAGATTCATGTTTTTTGACAATGATGGATAGGTGAAAGAGTATCTCCTTATTTATCCTTGAATTGCATGATTTGGTTGTTTTTACCCAAATCCACTGAAAGTAACATGCTTAAGGCATTTTTTTCAATTTGCTATGAAAAAGTTTCTTCAAATTTAAATGATTTCAAATTTAAATGTTTTCAAATTTTGAAAAAAGACATTTAAGTGAAAATGAAATTTTTATTTTTAAATGACAAGCTTAAAATACCTTTCTTCCTCCAAATTTGAATATTATGTGGAATTTCTAATATTAGAAATGAAGTACTAACTTTGATTTCCACATGGAGATGAGATTTGATGTGCTTGCCTTAGTCAAATCCATGAGCCATGATAGTTAAATACTTACAAAATATGCCACATAACTACCATAAATGTACATATGGCTTCCTCAAACTAAAAAGGACTTTCATAAAGAAAGATAGTGGCCTAGATTGTAAGTGTATACATAATATATATATATATATATATATATATATATATATATATATATATATATATATATATATATATATAAAATATATCAAAGGAAAAAAGTGAATCTCTTCAAAGTATTTTTCATGGCCTAATGAAATTGTGTTCAAACTACTCGATGCTATGCACCCCTATACCATACAAAGGTGAATAAAACTACCACTACTTCCATTGAAAATTTTAATACAACTTAAAAATACACATCAACAATGTGATATATTCATCCAACTCTACACTTCAACAAATAATATATTAGATAAGACAAGTATATCAGACTTGTATTGAAAATGAAAATGTTTCAAAATAACATCATGTTGTCAAAAAGCTCATTGGTAGAAGATCAATACACTGTCATGCTGCCAAAAATGGGTTCTACTTCCATTGTAGTCATTAAACCTAATGCAATGCCTCCCAAAAAATTATATGCAATAAATATACCTTTTCAA